>CM021109.1:6576444-6639270 GCA_007115665.2 Sequoiadendron giganteum
CCCTCCTCTCTCTTTCTCTCACACCTATCCCTCTCTACCGCTCCCTCCCTCCCTGCCTCCCCCCTTCTCTCTCCCTCTTGCTCTCTCCATCCCTCTCTATTTCTCTCTATATCACATATCCCTCTCTACCTATCCCTCCCTCTCTCACTTATTCCTCTCAACCTCTCTCTCCTTCCCCCTCTAATTATCTATATCTCCCCTATCCCTCTCTACCTCTCCCTCCCTTCATCCCTCCCTCCCTCTCTCACTCTCTTTGTCTCTCTCTTTCCTTCTCTACTTCTTTCTATCCCAACTCTCTCTCCCTCCCTATCTCTATCTCACTTATCCCTCTCTACCTCCCTCTGTCCCTTTACCCTCCTCTATCTATCTTTCTCTATCCTCCCCTCTCTACTTATTTTCCCTCCTCTTTCTCTCTCTCTTTCTCTATCCTTCCCTCTCTATTTCCTTTTCCTCCTCTCTCTTTCTCTATCCTTCCGTCTCTACTTCTTTACCCTCCTCTCTCTATCTTTCTCTATCCTCCCCTCTCTCTCTCTCTCTCTCTCTCTCTCTCTCTCTCTCTCTCTCTCCTTCCCTCTCTACTTCTTTTCCCTCCTCTCTCTCTCTTTCTCTATCCTTCCCTCTCTACTTCTTTACCCTCCTCTCCAATTCAGTCCAAAAACAACACTTCCTATCAAACTTTAGTTTTTCATTTTTCTATTTGTTTATTTAAAATTATTATCTTATTTTATTTATTTTACTTAAAGAATATTTTTTATTTTATTTATTATATAAATTATTTTATTTTATTTTATTTATTATATAATTTTATTTTTTTGGTTTGGATTTTATAACACAAAACAAATTTTATTTTTATTACAAATTTATTATATTATTTTATATATTTTATTTAAAGAATCTTTTTTATTTTATTTATTATATAAATTAGTTTATAAATAAATTATTATATAAATTATTTTATTTTATTTTATTTATTATATAAATTACTATTTTTTTATTTATTACATAAATGATTATTTATTTTATTTATTATATAAATTATTTATATTTTTTGGGCACATCCACCAACCATATGCATCGAGTTTGGAGTCCATCCTAATTTGCGGTTTCCTGTTTTCAACAAAATTGATCTTGGAAACCTTGTAAAGCGTTGAGTGTGACGTGTGGATAATCTATGGTAGGTAGACATTGACTTTTGCTCACTCAAAAATTTTAAAATATCCAACCATTGTTGTTTACCATATTAAATTGCCTTTTACCGTACCATCCGTGCGTTAACTACTTCCGTGTGAATTTCAAACTGCAGTTTATAGTATCGTCTCTGTGTAAAGCGCTTCCCTATGCAATTTTATATCCCCTGTCGTAAAGTTCGTGGGGTTTCCGTCGGTGTCAGACTGCTGGAAATGTCGGTGAGGTTCCCCACGTATAATAGCCTATCGACTAATAAGACAACTACAAGATTGCCAAGAGAATAATAGGTTAAATTTTAGCATCTAACATTTTCCACACATATATAAATTAAGCTTTGAAGTCATGGAGTAGGTATAAAGATGACTTAGTGATACGTATTAGTTGAAACATTTTTTTTTCTTCGTTCTAGATTTCAAGACAATGACTACCATCACTGCATGGTGACCTACGATTCCTAATCTCGATAATCAACAAGTAAAATTTTAGAAGTTAAAAAAATGGCTCGGGTGGAAGCTTCCAAATTTTATAATCTTAATTTAAGAAGCAGGCGGAGATGGCGTGTTAATAAAATCTGCTGACCATTTCAAACGGGGCCTGTTTTCAAGTAAATAACGATGTGTTTAGTGATTTTTTATTTACTATCATTAAAAACTAGCAAAGTCATAGCTTTAGGTACAAGATACATTTCATCCATTTCCAGAGAGAAAGAAATAAGAGCCGAAACAAAATGGATTGGTTCCTCAACGATCGTTTTGCATTCATCTGTTTGAAACGTTTCATTTTAGCTCTTGCTATGCTTATTCTCCAGCGCAGTTGCAATTTATTAGTTGCTGGTGGAGACACCCTCTCTTTGGGGGCTTCTCTCAGGGAAAAGCAGACAATTATTTCAGAGAATGGCACTTTTGAATTGGGATTTTTTAGTCCCAACGGAACCACCAACTGGTATGTTGGCATCTGGTATGCGCAGATCCCTGACAAGACTATCATTTGGGTGGCTAACAGGGAAACTCCCATCAGAAACATGCCTGGCGGTTTCTCTCTCTCCACATCTGGTTATCTAACTGTATCTGATTTGCAAGGAAAAGTCATTTGGTCGAGTAATGATACTCAGCGAGCTAAGGCATCCAGAGCTTCGGTACCGGACACTGGTAATTTTGTTCTTTTAGACGCCCAAAACAGTTCTGAGACTGTGTGGGAGAGCTTCGAAAATCCCACAGATCATTTTATGCCTATCATGAAGCTTTCGAAAGGCTTGAGAGTAAGCCCTTGGAAGAGTTCGGTGGATCTAGCGCCTGGGCCTTTCTTTCTCCAGTTGAATCCATCTCCAGGAAAGACAAACTTTATGCTGCAGTATGAAAATGGTGTTTCATATTACGACTCGGGAGAGTGGACTGGTAGATATTTTTCCACCATGCCACAGGCAGTATCTGATACCACGTTTAAACAGGAATTTGTACAGGTTTCTCCAACAGAAATGTATTATTCATATTATCTTACACCCAAAGCTCGTTCGACGACGATTGCGAGGGAAGTTCTCAGCTGGAACGGCCAGCTATCATTCTACTTTTCGGTTAATAATAATAGCTGGAGCCTGGTTTATAATTCACCCCAAACCGGTTGTGGCGTGTATGGTGTATGCGGGGCTTACGGAGTGTGCTTCAACCAGGAAAACATTCAGTTATGCAGGTGTATGGAAGGCTTCCAGCCAAGAGATGCTACAGCCTGGAATTCTCAGCAGTGGTGGTTAAGCGGTTGTGTTCGGCGTACTCCATTGAACTGCTCCGCCATCAATGACAGTGCAAGTGGCACCACAGATGGCTTCGTCCAAGTCAGTAATATGTCCTTGTCAGATGAAGAAGGAGCTCCTCAAAATACCCAAGTTTCGACTCTAGCAGAATGTAAAAATGCTTGTCTCAACAATTGCTCCTGCACGGCCTTTGCTTTCACTAATTCTAATTGTAAATTTTGGTTTGGCGATCTGTTAAGCATGCAGGCTAATTCATCTGAGGGTCAGTCCTCGTTCATTCGATTGGCTGCTTCTGATGTATCACAGCTGTCATCCGACGGGCGTAGAAGTAGCCGAGTAGTTGTGCTCTACATTTCAATTCTTTTGGGAGTTGTTGTTTTGGGTACTTTGTTTGTTGGTGCATGGTTTATTCATCGAAGGCGCCGAACAGTTGTTGAGAAACGCAAGGATATCGATGCATCAACATCGCTCAGAGCATTCACCTACGAAGAGATGAAAATTGCGACCAACAATTTCGTCCATAAGTTGGGAATGGGAGCATTTGGCTCTGTCTTTAAAGGTACTCTTCCAGACAATACACTTGTAGCCGTGAAAAAACTGGAGGGTTCATCACCAGCAGAGAAGCAGTTCCGTGCGGAAATAAGCACAATTGGAAACATACATCATGTGAACTTGGTGAGGCTGCGAGGATTCTGCGTAGAGGGATCTCATAGAATGCTTGTTTATGAGTACATGCAAAACGGCTCTCTCAACTACTTCTTGTCCCGCAAGTCCAAAGAAGCAGGCAGGGTATTGGACTGGAATACCAGATTTGGAATCGCTTTAGGCACTGCAAGAGGGTTACTCTATCTTCACGAAGAATGCAGAGAAAAGATCATCCATTGCGATATC
This sequence comes from Sequoiadendron giganteum, assembly GCA_007115665.2. NCBI lineage: Eukaryota > Viridiplantae > Streptophyta > Pinopsida > Cupressales > Cupressaceae > Sequoiadendron > Sequoiadendron giganteum. The sequence continues at coordinate 6,580,271 of CM021109.1, forward strand.
AAGCCAGAAAATATTCTTCTAGATGCGGATTTCTCTCCAAAAGTGGCTGATTTTGGGCTAGCAAAGTTTGTTGGCAGAGATTTCAGCAGAGTGCTGACGACAACAAGAGGAACGAGAGGATATTTGGCTCCGGAGTGGCTCTCTGGCGTACCAATAACAGTGAAGGTGGACGTATACAGCTTCGGCATGACCCTGCTCGAAATAATCTCAGGCCGAAGAAATAGTGATTTCAGCGTGCAAGAATCTCAGCAATACTTTCCGACTTGGGCAGCAGCTCAAATTCACAAGGGAAACACAATCGGTATTGTGGATGAAAGGATCGCGGAGAAGGCGGATGTTGAAGAGGTGAGAAGAGCAGCTCTGGTAAGTATTCTGTGCATTCAGGAGGATGAAAATGGGAGGCCGAGCATGGGCCAAGTTGTGAGGATGTTGGAAGGCATCTCAGAGGGTGACGTCGAACAATATGAACAAGAGCAGCGGATAAAATTGAAAACTGAGGCCACATAATCATTTTTTAAACTTGTTTTCTCTAACTTCTCTACCGAACACTTGTATTTTGTCCATGCTTGCTGTCTATTCTCCAACGTCTCTGCCACATGCATATTTTCCGTGCTTGCCGTCTATTCTGGAGGCTTTACCGTCTTTTCTCCGACTTCTCTGCCACTTGCATTTTGTCCGTGCTTGCCGTCTCATAAAGTGTACTGACTCGTGTATTTTATGCGGGGTGATATCACAGGAGTAAACACCTACTCTCCTCATTGTTGTCTTTCTTCTCCCAGTGCTTCCATGTTTTTTTGTTGGTGAGAATTGGATTCCAATGGAAATGGATTAAGATGCATTATGATTCAGTCAATCACTTGTCTGTTTTGTTGTTGTATTGAAAAATATGAAGCATATTTTTTGGGATTGTTCTTTTGTTAAAAATCAATGGAATGTTATCTTTAAAAATCTGTCTGTTATTTTTCATCTAAGTTGAATTGGACGATACTCTTTTGAGTTTGGGTTTGCATGATGATCTGATTGTTGATTCTATCGGATAAGTTATCTTAAGACATATCTATAAGGTCAAGTTTACTGTTGTGTTTTCAAACAATTATTTTCAAGAAATTGGGATTTTGATGCTTTACTCTAACATAGTTTTTCAGGGTGTATTTTTGTGTTCACGGCTTAAAGACTTAACAAAGACAAATATTTTTCTAATGGCCCAACTTCAACAAATTCAAGATCAAGTGAATCAGCTTCAACACAACTCTAATTTGAACCATTGCAAAGTGTATCAGCTCAAGTATTAGCTTCATGTTGTAGTCTTATGGGTTGTATTGTTGGCTCTTTGTAATCAGTTGTAAAAATGTTACTAAGTTCTTGTAATTGTCCTTATTGTTGAGCTATTTTGCTACCTTTGTGGCTGGTTCTTGGGCTGGTCAACTATTCTTTTCAGCTACATTTGGTAGGTTACTCTTGTAAATTTCTATTTTGTTTTGTTCAATAAAAGAATAAAAAGTAAAATATATATATATTATATTATAGATCACAAGTGCGATTCTTTTCCTTAAAAAATCACACCCACAATTATGTTTCTTCAATTTAGATTTGTTTTTCAATAATGTGAAACCTATACTTCCACTAAAGTAGGTTGTTTCTCATTAACTTACATTTCATAACATTTAAATTTAACATCTATCAATAATAAGTCTTACGGCATTCATTGATCATGAAATGAAATATACTAGAGAAGTTAAAACATATTTTGGATCAAGAGTAGTAATAAATTATACTAGATTACATCAACAAATGCTATAGTTTAGACATTCTATATCAATGTCTTTTGTAACCCTTCAAATATTATAAGATTGACAAATGGGTTTAACTTGGAATTTCATACTTCAACCATCTTACAACAAGCTCTTCATTGTTCAAGGTTAGAACATGTCCCTAATTCTTCTCAAAGTGGGGACCCTTCTTTTTCCAAGTCTTGTTGAGTTGAATTTTTTTGGCACCTTTCTTGTCCTTATATGTCTAGTCGCATCATACCTAAATAATTAACTTTGCAAAACATTTTTTGTTTTTTGTTTTCATATTTGACTTATAATTTTTTGATATGTTGCAATTATGTTGCATCTTTCCTTTTACTCATAAATTTGTTGACACAGGGGAAATGACCCTATAGTTGTGCATCTTAACTTTGGGCCTCTCAAAATCTTAGCTCCTTATATATCCTATCCTTGACTATTATAATCCTATATATCCTAGACTATTATTTATTGTTTCATGTTCATTTTACAAGTACCCATATTGTTGTATGAGACCCTTCTTGCTCTTTAAAAAAAAATGATGGATCTATAGAAGGATGAACTCATTTACAATTATAGAAGCATCATAAGATAATTTTTGGTAGGAGCTAGTCCCTAAACTAGCATCCATTAAACCAAATTCCATATCTATACTATTTTCCATAATCTTTTATACAACTTAGCTCTTTTTAATTCATCTATTCAAAAGTTAAACAATAATATCATCACTTAAAAAATTATGTAGTTTATCTAGGTGAAATACACATAGATAATACCAAATGTTGTGCTTTCTTTTCTTTCTTGAATTACATCTATGTGATTATGTTTATTTAGAAATATATTGAAATTGATTATTTATTTTTCTTGTATTACTAGCAACTTTGGAGAATATATTATTCTTATAGCTCACTATCCCGTCTCCAATCTATATAGTGCAAGTAACCTCTTAAGGCTAATTAATTGCTAGTGCATCAAATTATAGATGACCAAATCTTGCATGCATTTATGTTATAGACACAATAATAGAGTCTTTCAATATAGATTAAAATTTATGGGAGAGAGTAATGCTATGCATAGAGGTTGTTTAGGGCCTGAGTATTAAATCTTGAGTCCTCTTCACTTCTCTAAACCATTTATGGGAATCTAGCTTAGCTAAAAATACAAATCTTCTATGGATATTTTAAATCTTGGTATAAGATTTTGAGCCTATATTTTTTTTCAAATACTTGAAGGGAAAATCAATTAGATAAATCTCTAAAAAGATATATAGATAAACCAAGTAAATAAGTAGATGAAACACACACCATATAATATGTTCAACGAAATGAACTGCTTGATATTTATATCCAAATAAAACTATTTGATATTTAAATTAGTATTTGAATGGACTCAACCTTCATTAGAAGGGTTTTTGATTAAAGGTCCTTCATGCAAACCTATTTATGTGGCCCTTAGGTGTTTTGGTCACCATGTATTTAATAAAAATATTGATTAGGATAAATTTATGATAACTAAACAAAATTGTCATGGAAAGAAATTTTAAATGATTGTAGTTATTGGAGTAAGCTTTCCAAAAAATAGAATATAATATTTTTATTTTCTAGTGAACATACATTTTCTTATCAAACATGAAGGCCTTTGTTTGACAAACAAGAAAAATACAATATATATATATATATATATATATATATATAGAGAGAGAGAGAGAGAGAGAGAGAGAGAGAGAGGGGATTGTAATCATTGAAGTAATCTTTCTAGAAAATAGAATATAATATTTTATATTATATTTTTTTTAATTTTCTAGTGAACATACATTTTCTTACCAAACATAAAGGTCTTTGTTTGACAAACGAGAGAGAGAGAGAGAGAGAGAGAGAGAGAGAGAGAGAGAGAGAGAGAGTATGTATGTGCAATATTATATTTAATATTAACTAACAATTAGCAAGAAATAAAATATGCAACATAAAATTACAACAAATAAACATGTTCTAGATATTAGTGTTAATTATCTAAGTTAAAGAAATTATGAATTGATCTTATGTCTGTTTCAAATAGGTAATATTAGAAAATATTACTTATTAAAAATCAATTAATATACACAAATGAATTTATTAACAAAGCAATAAAATAAGACATTTTTTAATTTTAAAAATATAATTATGTAAAAAACACTAATTTAGATCATCTTCAAAATTTTAATTGATTATTAATTATAAGTATTATAAAATAAAAATTTCAATTAAAATGATGTTTGAATGTCTCACTGATGAAAACTAAGACACATCTTTACACATTCACTTATAAATATATTATAAATTAATTAATTTTATCTAAAACTTTTTAAAATATATAAAAAAAATTTGTTATAAAATTTAATAATAATAAGAAACTTAAATATTTTTTATATCTAAAAAAGAAATAAAATTTGAAATCATTTACGAAAACGTAGAAGCTAACAAATATTAGAAACAAATTTATTGGAATGTGAACAAAACCTTTATAATGTATACAACATTCAAACACTCTTAGACTGAAAGGTGACTCTTTGTTGAATATTGACTGTAATAATAATTAAATTTTAGTATCAAAACATTTTCCACATAAATATAAATTAAGCTTTGAAGCCATGGAGCAGGTAAGAAAGACCATATTAGTTGAAACGTAATTTTCTTCTTCGTTTCAGTTTTCAAGATCATCACTGATCACTGCATAGTCATAAACTCGCATTCATTACTTACGAGCCGTAAGCTCACCAATCAACTATAGAGAAATAATTAATTGAGAGGAAAAAATTAGAAGTAATAGAAAGTGGATCGGGTGGATGCTTCCAAATTTTATCATCTTAATTTCAAATAGGCCCTATTATTTACTATCATTAAAAACTAGCCAGGATCATAACTTTGGGTACAAGATACATTTCTTCCATTTTCAGAGAGAAAGAATAAGAGCCGAAAGAAAATGGATTGGTTCCTTAACGATCATTTTGCATTCAACTATCTGAAACGTTTCATTTTAGCTCTTGTTGTGCTTATTCTCCAGTGCAGTCGCGGTTTATTAGTTGCTGGTGAAGACACCCTCTCTTTGGGGACTTCTGTGAGGGAAAAGCAGACCATCATTTCAAAGAATGGCACTTTTGAATTGGGACTTCTCTGAGGGTAAACCAGACCATCATTTCAAAGAATGGTACTTTTGAACTGGGACTTTTTAGTCCCAATGGAACCAACAACTGGTATGTTGGCATCTGGTATGCCCAGAACCCCGACAAGACCATCATTTGGGTGGCTAACAGGGAAACCCCCATCAGAAACATGCCTGGCATTTTCTCTCTCTCCACATTTGGTTATCTCACTGTATCTGATTTGCAAGGAAAATTCATTTGGTCGAGTAATGATACTCAGCAAGCTAAGGCATCCAGAGCTTCCATACTAGACACTAGTAATTTTGTTCTTTTAGACGCCCAAAACACTTCTGAGACTGTGTGGGAGAGCTTTGAAAATCCCACAGATCATTTTAGGCCTACCATGAAGCTTTCGAAAGGCTTGAGAGTAACCCCTTGGAAGAGTTCGGTGGATCTAGTGCCTGGGCCTTTCTTTCTCCAGTTGAATCCATCTCCTGGAAAGACAAACTTTATGCTGCAGTATAAAAATGGTGTTTCATATTACAGCTGGGGAGAGTGGACTGGTAGATATTTTTCAATCAAAGACATTACATTTCTATAGTCCATGTCATTAGAGTATGTAGTTTCTAGATTTAACTGTGTAATAATTTTTGAATCAACGTTTCGGATCACACTCAGTGATCCATCATCAGATATTTTTCAACCATGCCACACATAGTATCTGCAGATAGCACGTTTAAATAGGAATTAACAGAAATGTATTATTCATATGATCTTACACCCAAAGCTCGTTCGACGACGATGGCGAGGGAAGTTCTCAGCTGGAATGACCAGCTATCATTCTACTTTTGGGTTAATAATAATAGCTGGAACCTGGTTTATAGTTCACCCCAATTCGGTTGTGGCGTGTATGGTGTATGCGGGGCTTATGGAGTGTGCTTCAACCAAGCAAACATTCAGTTATGCAGGTGTATGGAAGGCTTCCAGCCAAGAGATGCTACTGCCTGGCATTCTCAACAGTGGTGGTTAAGTGGTTGTGTTCGGCGTACTCCATTAAACTGCTCTGTCATCAATGGCAGTGCAAGTGGCACCATAGATGGTTTCTTCCAAGTCAGTTAAGTTGTACATAACTACTCTACATTTTCTAAATCCAACGATAGAATTGGCTTTTTTGAGGGGTTGGATAAAATTGTTAAGAGTTAGATTTTTATTGGGGAGATTTACTTTCAAATTTGTAAAGTTATATTTAAAATACAATTTTAATTAATAATTTATTATTATTAAATTTTAATAAATATTTTAAATTATTATGTTTAATATGTATATATAATATATTTATGTATATATTTTATTAAATGATTTGAGGGTAATTTTTTTGTCAATAACAAATTTATATTATATAATAGCTTTATTTGTTTAGATTTTTTTATTTTATTTTAAAAAGGGTTTGATATTTGAATTGTTGTTTTTTTTTAATAATTATAGAATAATAGAGTTTTTTTTTTTTTTTCTTTTTAATTTTTTTTCCATATAATGTATACTAAAATATGAAAATTTGTATCTATTATATTATCTATGATTTGAATAATGATGATAAGAAGAAAAAATTACATAATATTATTGTTTGATCAAACTTTTTACTATGCACAATATTTTATGGTTATAATCATAATTAGAATTCTTCTTCATTCTTATTACTATAATCATAATTAGTTATGGTTATAATTATTCTATCTAAAAAATAATTATACTATTATTCTATTTTTTATAATATTTGATAGTAATTTGTTTTTGAATAAAATCAACTTAATACTAAGGGAAAAATAAATAAATTTCCTCAATTCAATAATTCTCTCAATAGCTTGTCTATCAACACATGGTCCTACTACATCATGTCATTTGTAGGTAAAGATATTTTTAAAAGAGATGACACAATTTATTAGAGAAGGAATACGTTTTAGCTTGAAATTACATAAACTATTTGTAGAGATGTGTGTGATATTATCATGTTATAGAGAGAAGAAGAATGCACTTTATGCTTTTCCCATTTTATTTGGGTCTTTTCATAAAATATTATTTTAGTGTTTAATTTACGTCATTCAGGCGTATTCAGTTTGAGAGAGATCAACCTAAATTTTGAAATCCATGGTTGACCTCTCTCCACAACACTTGTCCAATGATTGAGATGGAGTGAACCATTGATCATCTCTGGCTAAAAAGGCAATGCATTTAAAGCACAAGATATTTTCCCTCAACGACAACACCCTATAGGATATTTGAGGCATCATAGATAAGGTAGATTTCCAGCTGATTGCCACCTATCCAGCAAGTTCCAAAAGTCTCTTTTGTCTTAAAAATTTTTGCCTCTATAGCTCCTTCCAAAAGTTTCTTTTGTTTTAAAAACTATTAAAAAACTAATACCTATCATATCTCCATCGCTTTACACCTACCAATCGCATTTGCTTGAATGTTTCTATAGAAAACTTTGACTAAATTAATGATGGAAATAGATTTCCTTTAAATTTCCCTCCATCACATCGCGTCTCCTCAGTAATGCATCATAACTGCATTTATGTTGCTTTAAGTATAGGACATTTTTACTCCCATTTTCACAGCCAACTCCTACAAGTGGTTGAATGAGATATTTTTACTGCACTAATGAACCATTGACTGCTGGCCATTTTTCACCGCCTTCTTTCTTCTATAAATAGACTTTTACTTGTAAGAAATAAAAAACCATCAAATTACTACATTTACGAAGAACAACCATTGCACAGAGCTTGTGAAAAAGAAGGATTGTAGAAGAACAAATTGAGAATTGTAAGGTAGTAATGAAGAAATCAGGTACCTATATCTTTTTTAGCTCTTTAAATCTTTCATATTATTTGCTAGATCTTACTATTCAGAGATATCTGAGTTACTTAAAATTCCTCTATCGATTAGGATCTTTTCATTTCACATTTGAATTACTTAAAAAAAAAAAAAAATCCAAATTCAAAAGATCATTGGTTAAATTTTCTGATATAATCATGAGATCTAAACTAGATACAATGCTACAAATTTTCGTTTTGGTAGTCTCCTTAATTAGGAGAGTCGCCAAAGTGTATCAACTTGTCAGTGCAAGTGACTAGGTGACTATGTGCCTTCACCTTTAGTGCTTAATAGTCTTCTCCTCTCTACTCCACAACTTGGTCTACAATTCGCCTAGTGTTGGTTGATTGCGTAATTAAGGGACTCTCGTCACCAAAACTGCACATTGCCTTCACAATAATGCCTCCTTGCTGGTTTGAGGCATTTAACCCTCACTTCCAGTGATTCAATTGACTGATGACCTCTGATTTAGTTCTTTTTGACACCCTAATCAGTAATATCTATAGACCCTAGGTAGAATCTGATGATATCATCTGCTCGATGAACTTAATGATTGATAACTGCGTGGTGGTGATGATCTCTAGGGTCTAAATCTTGTAACTACACCTGGAAATTTGGTGTTGTTAGTCGTAACCCTTAGTTATTGTTGATGGTGAAATACTGCTTAACCTGGTAATGCTAGACACCTTATCCATAACATTCGATCCTTTGCTCACCTGTTCGTTCAAACACCACAAAATTACCTGAACTTTTAAACAAGAAGTGGTGGAATAGCAACACTGATGTATGAGGAAGTAACAAACACAAAGGAGACTTTTTTGTTGAGAAACCCATTATAGAGGGAGACACAACAAATCTACTCACGAGTCACCCTATTTAGCACCACATTCCCTGCCTCTACCACTGCATATCAACACCTAGAACTGCTTTTATTTGTTGATTAAACATAGCACGATCACTTGGCAGTTCTCCTTGCTCCTGCACTTTTCCCAACAAAATTAGTTATTTGTTAAATTTTTTCCCTACCCAAATAGCACCCAATTTTGTAACCCTTTGTTGTGCATATTAAGGGAGTGAGATAATCTTGTTCGCCATTTTCCTGGCTGTTTGCCACCAATTTTCACTACTTTCCCCACCATTTTTTCGTTGCTTTCCCTGTCGCTTTTTTGCTTCTTTTGCCATCGCTCCTCCAAGCTCTTCCTCGTTGGTATTGACCTTTCACTTATCTTCACATTATTCTAAAGACATGGAAGATGATTGAAAACTTGCAAGCCGTTTGATTTCACCACTGATGTCGCCATTTTTTATTTTAAGTTTTGGTTAGCTGCTTTTCAAATTCAACGTGCAATCTCTATCATTTTTTCATAGTTGACAACACATCACATTATGTCTAGAATATTAATTGCACACAAAATTTAATTACGCAACACAAATTTGTTCGCATAATTTTTTTAAACACTTTATCTTTTCCCTCTTTATATTTCAATATATCAAACCTTTTATTTTATTTACAATGCTTTTATTTTCTCATGCACTTTGTAATCATTTTAGGGTTTTCATACAGGGTGTGGTAGATACCGTAAGCCATAATATTAAAATTACCTTATCGTGTTCCACAAATAAAGTGTTAAATTTTTATTTTTTTTGTTTATATATTTTGGGGGAAAACAATTTCATCAATGATTTTACATATACCCTAAGCCATAATATTAAAATTATCTTATCGTGTTCCACAAATAAAGTGTTAATTTATTTTTTTATATATTTTGGGGGAAAACAATTTCATCAATGATTTTACATTTTCTCTTATATCTCCAAAAATATCACATTCATGACTTTATTACATTTTCAAAAATATTTGGCACACTAATATTTTACATTTTATTCATCCTCATTTTCTAACAATTTTATATTTTTCCTGTTACCTTTGGTGGAAAACATTTTAAATTTCGTATGAAAATAATTTTTTAGTTGCAAATTATTTTTCCCAGAATAATGTCACACTTGATAAATATTTTCCCTTAAGTGGAAAATTATTCACTATATACTTCATTTGAATAATTAATTTTTTAACTTGTATTTTTAGGCTAAAAGCCTTCCCTATGTGAGCAGTACATGATGGCTTGTATAGATGCACCTAGATTAAAAGGATGACCATGAAATCAATCTTGTCCATTGATTATTTTTCAAACTATACCATAAATGATAAAAAAACAAAAAAACAAATCCCCACACCTTTACAGTTGTTATGTCATAAATTGTGGGACCCTTTACGTTTGCCTAAAATACCTACGAAAATAGTGGAGGAGAAAAATATCTCATTGAAAAATGTTTCCATTATAATTTATAGTCCATTAAAATTAGAATAATTAATATATAATGTATATTTTATATAATATTTTTAAAAAAAAATTAATTAATATCATATTGTTTATAAATTTAATAATATTACAGATTTTTAGTTGTGTTCAAAATAATATAAAATATAAAATTATATATTTTACTTTTTTTTAAAATATTTATATAGTATATTATATTTATATTTATATTATGTTATATAATAGATATAATATATTATATAAATATATTATTTTTTAATATTGATTATATATGTATAATTAATATTTAATCAAGATCATCATTGGTCCATTCTAAATTATATTACAAATCATATAATTTATATTCATATATTAAATAAATTTTACCATCTCAATACTATAATCTTTGGTAGGTCAGAGTTGTATATGAGTTTTTCTTTTCATTGACAAATGAATTAAGAATACTAGTAAATTTCATTTAATCGTTAATCTCATTCTTCCTCTTTTCATTGACAAATGAATTGAGAATACTAGTAAATCTAGATAAATGATGAACTAAAATACCTAGACCTACAGATCAAGGAAATCTAGATAAATGGACAAGCCTATGTTCAAATTGATGACAATTAAGAAAAAATTGGTAAGAATATGACACTCTTCTACTTTTTGAGCTTTACAAAGCTAAAGAGAGTATAACTTTAGATATATGGATTATTAATTAATTTACACATATGAATTTACACCCTAAGTTGTTCATAATATACTTAAGAAAACTAAATTAAAAATTTAATTTATATTGCAACTCCATGTTCATTGGTCCACCACAAGATAAACATATATAATTCAATTAAGAATTCATGACTAGAGAAAATGAGAGGTTGCAAGATAAATGGTGATTGCATAGTTGAGAATTAAAGTTTCTCATAAAATGTTTAGTCATTGTTAATTTAGAATGTGCATTGTGGAATTCCTTCTTGCTACACTTAGTTTTTATTTTAGTTTATTTTTATCAAATTGGATTATTTGCTAAACAAGGAGACATTAATATATAACCTAAAAAATTCACTCATCCAATTTCTAATGGGATCCACATAATCATAACCAAATTCCATCTTGTATAGTGAAATTTATATATTTTTCTCATCATATAAGATAATCTAGAGTAGGAGACCATGGTAGTGGCTTTTGATTGCTAGAATTAACGAGTTCATCCAATTGCATTAGAGACTAATCCAAAGAAAGAATTGGGATCCCCCACCACTATAATTAAAAGGAATTGTATCAATTAATTATTTGTAACATAAATGTTGGTAGGGTTATGTAGCTAAAGAAAGAAGATCATCCATAATTTTATTTGTTTATCTTCAAAATAATTTAGATGTATTTCAATTGAATTTTTTCCAAACTCATTCACTTATAAATTTGGTTCTCAAATAAGATGTAGTGATATGGAACACTTGATGTTGGGGTAAATAATGTATCTTCTCTATGTAATAATTTGGATTAGTTTATATTACAAGGCTCTAAAGAAAATTGAATATAAATCATGAAGGGTAAAATTTTAAAGGTGTTTTGAGTGAAACAATCTTAGATTAATATACTATTGGAAAAAATGTATCAACTAAAGTGACATTATGTGTGCCTATGTGGTATAGATAGTGTAAATCAAATATTTTTTTATTGAATACTTTAGATTGAAAATATTCAACTAAAACCATTATGTATATTCAGTTTGTCTTATTATATGTATTTAAAATTGTAATATACAATTCTTATAATACATTACTCTATAAATTGAAGATCTAACTTTTTTTATTTTTAAATAAAATATAATATTATAATTATAATTGCATTAACACCTAAACCTCAACCCCTTGATTTATTTATATATCATAAAAGAAAAAAAAATCATTATGAAATATCTCACCAATATTATCTGTTGTGTAAAGGACCTCACTTAATATTAGTTATATAAAATAAAACTTTTGTGACCAATACATTACTAAAAAAATCTCTAATGATGACATTGTGAGTATAAGACATTAAAAATCTCTAATGACCAAATTATCGAGCATAACACATTAATTAAAATTGGCATGATTGCTAAACATCAATATCAATAATCCTACATTAGTAGCCCTTAAGTCTTTGCTTCATGCCACATAGATTCATATAGAGTCTAGATGTTGTGCAAACTGCTCTAGCAAGACACATCCTTCAAATAGGTGATGCATGCATATTAATCAAGGAGGACTTCGAGGGAGATAATAGAGCGCCCGATCAGGTCTCTCCACACTCCTATCTTTCAAGATGGTTGTGACATTTTTGGAGAAGCTAGTAGACCCATTTGCGACCTTCTTTGTCTTTCTTCTATTGAAAGGATCAAGACTGCGATGTAAGATAGGAGATGATGGAGCGGAGTCTCAAGGCAATCACTTGGGGCTCTTTAGACAAGAAAGAGCCTTTTCCAACAGAGATTTTAGGAAAGGAGAGTTTGACAGAGGCAAGACATATTTCAAGCTTGTGTGAAGCTTCATAGAGATGAGCTTGCAAAGTTTTTGTCTAGAGATGGGAAGTCTATGGTGGAAGAGCTTATGGCTCCCATGATTCAATGAGCTAGGATAAAGTTCATTTGTTTCAGAAATTAAAGAAACAAAGATTTTTCAAAAAATCCATTTTGTGCATATCCTACAATCATTGCATTCCATGAGATAACTCTCCTCGCCATCCTCTTATTTTTTAAATAATTTTAATCTGTTCTATTTATTTTCCTCTCCACTTTTCCTTAGTTATTGTGAGTTGACCCAACCCACATTTGTGTAAATTTATGTGCTATGTTGTATTTACAGACATTCTTTATCTATTTAGAACTGTGTTTGACATATGCTCTAATCCATTTGAACATGATTATACTAAAAATATTAAGATTGTAATTGTATTATCTAAGCATACATCATCGTAGGTGTATTACATTCATGCCTATTGTCTTTAATCTTGGTTAATCATTGTTAAATTAGTCTTTAGTACCTTCATTCCACCTTAGACAATGATACAACCAATTTTTTATAATCATCCACACCCTACCATCTATGGATCTAAGTTCAATTCCACAAGCCAAACCGATTTCATAGATGTGGAGATCAATTCTATAAGCATAAATCTAAAACAAAATACAATCAATTTAAAAAAATTTAAAGTGTTTATCTGATCGAAACCTTAATTTTTAAAATATTAACAAATTAATTCATAATGTCTTTAACAAAACATCCCACTATTAAAATTCAAACTGAATATTACATTTAATTTATTTAAAGAAAATAAAGTTTAATTCCGATATTTATTATTCTAATCTTGACTCAATCATAAAATTTTATTATTTTCATTATCATTTTGTATGATGATTATAAGAATGTCATGTAAATTCAAAATGCATGTGATTGTTGATGTTTGAGACAAGGTTCATTAAATTATTAAAAGTGTAGCATTAAATATAGGAGGGTCCTTAATTTTCATTATCATTTTGTTTGATGATTATAAGAATGTCCTATAAGTTCAAAATGCATGTAATTGTTGATGTTTGAGACAAGGTTCATTAAACTATTAAAACTGTACCATTATATATGGGAGTGTCCTTAATTTTCATGATGATTTTTCTAAACCATTCAAATAGATGAATAATGTTGGGATATGAGAGAAACAAGTAAAAAAAAAAAAAAACTACTGAGTTGGTTTCTGGATTGGATCATGTGAAATATTCTTGCATCCCTTCTCTCTAATTTTGAACACTCTTTGATCCCAGCTCCCAGCTTTCATCCTGATGATGGATCAGGAGTGTGATCCAAAACATTGATGCAAAAATATTTCACACAATCGAATTAAGAAACCAACTCAATAATCTATATGAATTGTGAAACTTGATCTCTTTGAAAATTTTAACTGTCTTTTATAATTCAAGAATTTGTATTAGTTTCGCAGTGAACGAGTCACAATTATATTTGAACAAACTCAGTGCTCTTTTCTAATAATTACCCTCTGAATCTTTAGAGAAGATTCACAACTGTCTCTGACATATTATACAAATTTTTTTTGACCATTGCTAGTTTACAGTGCCCTTACAAGTGATTGCTCTGTTCCACATTACCCACACTTACATTCCCATTGCCCAGTTTAGCTGAAGACTCTTGAAAAATCCCAATCCACAATTTTCAATCATCAACCTTTACAACAAGAAATGTAGGCATCAGCAACTCTCCAAAACAATTATTCACAGAATTCCCATCTGCATTCTGTTTCAATCACACTTTCAACACACAATCAGGATAAAATCTTATTCTTATTCTTTCCTTGCAACTTATTATTACGTCTTCTTTTGTGTTATTGAATCGCATCCCCTCATCCTGCTTAGTTTTAAATCTCTGCATAGTCCACCATAGTATTCATGGCTTTCAATTGAGTTTATCTATTACACTTTACATAGGCTATTTGTGGTTGTGCTTGTATTGTGGTACACGGTTTCTGATTTCATTAGCAGCTTACTAAGAATGATGTGGATGGATGATAGCAAGCTACCCATTCACCACATAGGTTTTAAAAAGAAAAATAAGAGGCAAAATTGAATACTACAAACTAAACCATAACTCAGTCAATTTAAAAAAAAATGAGAAGAAAAAAGAAAGAAAGGATCATTCTCTAAGGAGAGACGAGGAGAGTTGAAAAAAAAGGATATGTAGTACTTGTTAACATCTTAACATTCATTTGATTGATAGCCTAGCTTGACTTCTATTTAGTTGGAAGCTTTCCCATTGGTTTAGGTCTGACATTAGATGAGGCGCCTTAAAAAGGCCCTCTGGTATGTTTTCAAATCCCTTGCTAGATTTATTTATTTTTTTGCCAACAATAGATGATTAAGATACTGGACATGAACCTGTTCAAGAGTTAGAATCAAAGTGGAGTGATGCTGACATGTAGACAAAATGGAAATGAGTTGACTTATATATTTTGTGCGGACTTCAAGGTTTTGTTTCTTCAAAAAAATATTCTAGAGATTTTCTTAGTATTAATTGTTCTTTTGAAATATTGCTCACTTGGAAATTTAGTCCAATATGCAAAACTAGTTTGGAGGAAAACACTGGATTTGATGCTTGTCAAGCTAGCCTTTTTAATGAAGCTATCTATAAGCAGTGCTCGTATGCCCATAATGAATGTAATGGTTAAAGGATGTGCTAGATTCTTGAATCATTAGCAAAATTCACTTCCCACTAAGAAAATTGCTGATATATATAGAAAGATAGTATGGTAATTAGTGGAGATAATCTTATTGGAAATTTGTATGGTAATCAGAAAATAGATACAAGATGGGGGTTTTTAAATGGAATTTTGCACTACATTTATATATCAGAATGAATATTAATGAAGAAAATTGAGCCAAAGTGTAAGGATTTTGTTTTATATCTAAATCTTACCTCTAAAATGACTTTGGAGCAGAGAACAATACACTATTGGTTTACAGTGCCTTATTTTAAAGTGGTAAAAAGAAAAAGAAAACATTATTCTTAACTAACCGAAGAAAAAACTCTTTAAATTTGAAACAATTAGCACCTAATAGTTATAAACATAATTGCGAGTAGATGACAAGGAAATTTTCATGCAATTTTTAAAGTTGAGCTGATAATAAAAGAACATTCAAATGAAAATGAGGTATGATGCACTTAAACTAAATTTCATTAGCAGGTTTATTGTTAAATCACCACCTTACCCTAGACACATATTTTTTCTTGATTCATTGTAGCCCAGCAAATCGAGAAATTTGTAGTACAATTTATAGAGGTTTGGTGGTGAACACTGTGATTGTAGCACTATTAATGTAAGTTCATAAATCATATACACAAGCTAATAAAGAGAAAATACTGTTTCCTACAAGATCCGTTTCTTATCTAGAAAAAATCTTGATGAGACATGTGCATGGATGATGAGTAATGAATTGGAGATCAATCTTTGGTTTAGAGAAGGGGTAATCTACTCCCTTGCATCAAAGATAAAAATTTGCATAGACCAAAGCAAAACAATCCATGTGATCCGAAAAAAGTGGCAAAGCATATATTTTCTTGTGTGCCATCAATGTAGGAAATAGGTGAAAAATGAAAAATAATGGTTTACTTCCAAGAAATGTGGGCAGAAAATTCAACTGCCCAACAAAAGGAACCAATAATAAGATTTTTTTTTTTTTGAATAAAAAGAACACCCTAGTGGTAGGTACCCAACAAGACTCTTAATGTGAGCAGCAAGTTTGTATCACTAGAAATATGCCTTCCTTATATGTATTTTTCTAGGATGTGTTTTTTTTGCTTTCCTTTAGAAGTTGATGGATTTTGAGTTAAACAGTGGCATTTGTAAACAATCAAGAATTATTTACATTTCATTATGTTTTACTTGTTCCTTAGACATTGGATGAGCTATCTTTTTGTTGTAGGAAATTGGGATTAATTTAGTTACCTCTCTATTTATCATTCAGATTAGTAACAACTTATTTGAGAGTTTCAAAAATTGTGCATAGATTGTGAATATTCAAATTCCATTCAACAGAGAGTCGGGAGAGAGGAAGGGGTGAATTTGGTAATCATCAAAATTCTATCATCGATTTTTTTTAATCTAATGATTATTCTGACTCTCTTATCTTCAACTGCGATCCACTTTTGCACATGTCTAGTTTAAGGATCGAGATGCACTCTCGAAGGCCGTAGAGTTAAGTGGTAATTTATTATGTTGATGAAGCAATGGATACGAAGTGGAAGCAGTGATGTAGGTGGTAGAAGTCTCTCTCAAGCAATTTATGCTAGAAAATTTGCGGTTGGAAATAAGAATGGAAAAACATCAATCCCTCTATTTATTGTAAACCCTTTCTAGATTTGATCCCTTCAGGTCAAACAGGGGCACCAATTACTGGAGTTTCCTTCACTATTGTGTATAAGATTTTGATAAATTTATATGTTTCAATTATCTCTCTTCTTTCACCCTGATGATAGATCAGGGAGTGTGATCTGAAACATTGATGCAAAAATAATTTGACACAATCGAATTAAGAAACCAAATCGATAATCTATATGGATTGCGAAAATATGATATTTGTGAAAAATTTAACTGTCTACTCCAAAAATCTTTTATAATTCAAGAATTTGTATTAGTTTCATAGTCAACATATAAGAAGTGGAATTTAGACAATGAAGACCCGTATGCATCATTAAAAAAATATATCTCTATTTTCAACATGCTTGGAGAAGTGGTTTTAATGGGTGAATTTAACACAAGGACAACTAATAATCAGTCTCTGTAGTTGAGCAACGAAGCTAAAGAGGAGAACAATCCTTTATGGTTAGAGGAAGGGGGTGGTATTCATTGGGAACATACATCTCAAGATGGTAATGACACTGTGAACTCGTTTGGAATAGAATTACTCGGTCTTTGTAGTCTATTCGGCATGGTTATCTGCAATGGTATGAGAGATTGGCTAAAGTCAGGGGGTATCACTTGCAAAATTTATAATGGTCAAAGTGTGGTGGACTACGTGGTTTGCTCTCAGAGTTTTAGTTCTAGACTGGTGGAGTTTGATATTGAGGACTACCCCATTGGGATGAAATCTGACCACTTACCTCTTCTGTTTAAGCTACACATTTCTCCAATTAGCTAGCACAATAAACAGGTTCAACACATGCAAAAAAATGCCCTTCCCAAGGGTAAAATCCTCATATATCAGGAAAATAGGGAAAATTTTAAAGTTGTTATGAGTGAAAAAATCTTAGCTTAATATACTATTGGAAAAAATGTATCAACTAAAGTGACATTATGTGTGCCTATGTGGTATAGATAGTGTAAATCAAATATTTTTTTATTGAATACTTTAGATTGAAAATATTCAACTAAAACCAATGGAATAAAATAATAATAAAATCTTTCATTTTTCATAACTTTAGACAAGAAATTTCTATTTCTAGGTGTCCCACACTTTGTCGAGTTTCTATGATCACAAGTTTTATGTAGGCTATGATTTTTCTTCTACAAAAATATTTTATAAGTTATTAAAAACTAATTATATAATTTTATTTTAATAAAAAATATATGCTTATCTACAAAATGTGTATAAATAAGCTATATTTTGAAATAATAAAAGTCATGTATATCAAACCCTAAATTTATTCATATAAACCCTAAATCATAAAATCCTAATAATCAATAATTGATTGATATACATAAACACCATGAAATTGACCTTCCATTAAATAATTAAATAAATTAATATTTAATTAATTATCTACCACAATTCACAAATTTCTAATTTCCTATAATTAATTAATTAAATTTTATTTATTACATTTCCCTCTTCCTCTAAAGGTTGATTAATTTAATTAACTCCACTTTATCCTACAATGGTTAATTCTTCTAAACCTGATTAATTAATTAATCCATCATAATCATCATTAACATTTTCTCCAATTAAAAATTTTCCAAACCCCCAAAATTGGCATCATTTGACAAGTGTCCCTAACGCTCTTCAATACTCACACATGTGTGAGTATGCACAAGTAACCATAACCCTCCACCTCATCTTTGACCAAAATCTCATATTGGTTGTTCACACATGTGTGAAATCCTCTAATAAATGTGTAGCCACCCTATACTTATTTTTTTTGTCCACATGTCAACCACATTTATTTCCACCTCTTACAATTTCCATTCCCTTCCTCTTGTCAAACTTGTGTTCCTCACAATGTGGTATAGAATTGGAGAGAGGAATGTGAATGGTGGATAATCAATCTCAATGAACCATTGAGATTGAATGAGTGGGGAATCTTGACTGGATAAGAATAGTCACGGGGTTATAAATGGGTGAGGATAATTATCTCCAATTGTTTGTTTATTTTGGATGAATAGGTGTGCATGGCATAAAAATAGATATGGCATAATGAAGGAGGTTACAAATGAGTATTGAGTAGATATTTTTTATTTTTTTTCATTTATTAAAAATAAACAATAGATATTATTATTATTTGGGATAGATAAGTGGGTAATGAATATCATTTTTATTTGAATATGGATAAATGGATAAATGGGTAATGATTTTTAATTATTAATAGAAAAAGTGAATTTTATGGAGATAATTTTTTTTATTAAGGATAGGTAATGAAACTGGAATTTGGAAGGGGTTTAGGAAATAAGAATGGGTTATGAATAGGATTTGATAAGGTACTAGGTTATGTTAGGAAATGGTTGAAAATATTTGTTTACCTTTTCCCCTGTTTGAAATGATGTGAAATAAAATTGTTTCAAAGAAAGTAGATATAGGCATCTAATGGGAAAATGATAACATTCCCCAAGAAATAGGATTTTAGGATAGTTTTTAGGGATTCCCCCTCAAGAGGACATTCGTGGATGAAGAAAATGAAATTTATATTGAAATGGATGGAAGAAGGACTAGATGGGTAGGGACTAGATAGACTTGGATAAGGGAATGCAATTGTCCTAGAAAAGAGATGGGATGAGAAAATGAATGATCATTAAGATACATGCTAAGAATCTAGATTATGAGCAACCTTGATGTTTTCTATAGCATATGACAAGATGTATGCACCACAAAATGATAAACCATGATGATAATGTTGTCATATGCATGCCATAGAACCAACTAAAAGAAAAAATAAATCATAATAAGGCATTTGATAGATAACACCATGATATAGTATATAACGATGTTGGTTGTTGAAATATACCCCAAGGACCCATACAAAAAAATCAAGAAAACAAGCTAGAAAAGGAAGCAAACAAAAACTTTCCCAAGACAAACCAAAATAAAGATTGAAGTTGAAGAAAAATGCTAGAATGAAAATGACATGCATGAAGGATGAATTTTTTATACCCATAAGTAATGATGGATGCAAGCAAGGTGGATTGAGAATGATGTATTCTGGTAAAAGTTACAATGACACATTGAAGATCTTGTTTAGGATGTTAAGTTGTGAAGAATCTTCTTTTGATTTTGTGAAACTATGTCTTCAATCATTTTTCATGCATGATTTGGAAATTAGCATCCACATTTCTTTAAGGATCTAAGTTTGGATTCTTGAATCATATAGTACATGTTTAAGGTTCAAGTGAGAACAATGTTACAATATTTAAGTGTATGAAAGCATCAAAATTTTCTAGGATTTATGGGTTTGATCCAAATATATTTTAGATAAAGCACTTGAGTTACTCTTTTTTCAAATCAAAGCCGAGCTCAAAGTGGGAGGGTGAATATGACAATGATGACATATCAAAGGTAGATGAAATGTACTTGCCACCAAGTGTAAGGTTCTTGTAGAGAATGGATAACATGTTTGCAATGATGCTTATTTTTCATGTTTTCATCATGCTACTTGCCCAAGGTGCCATAAGAATGGTTTTTACCACTGGACAATTTTTTCTCTTTACTTTTTTCCTTATTTTTTGCCTTTGCATTAGGCAAAATATAAGTTTGAGATGCACAATTTTCATTGTCTCTTCTAACTCTTGGCCCTCTAGTGTAGCTAACTTATATGCTATCGATCCATATTTTGTAATGATGGCATGAGGGCCCAACCAATTAGGCTCAAATTATTCTTCTTTTTATGATCTTGATTTGTTTTTCTTGAGGGCTAATGCAAGAAGTTGGGTCCACAAAAAGCTCAAAAAGTGGAAGTGGTTTTGTTGCTTTTCAGAATTTGTCACACTTGGACTGAAAATTTGAGGCACTTACACAATGAATTTTTAAAAAAGTCATTAATATGAAATTTAGAAATTTGAGTCTAGTTTATAAATATGTAAATTATTCAAATGCCCAGATTGTAGAAGTTAAATTTTGATAAGGATCTATAAAAACCACTTTTTAAAAGTCCTTGTTTTTTAACCATACCATGCACGTGTACGGACAACACTTTTTGACTCAAATAAAAGTATTTTGCTAATTCATTTTGGAGAAAGAGAGCTAACAACATGAAGATTGATGAGGATTTTCTTTTGTAATTTTTTATTGAATATTTTTTTTTTTATTAAATTTTTATTGGCCTTAATTGTTGTTTTTAAAAATCAACGTGTACGGACAACATAATTTGACCTAAACTAAACATTTTTTGAAACTTTTTTTTTTCATTGTGTAAAGAATTGTCTGAAGATTGATGTCATATAAATTTTTTTACAAAAAAAATAACCAAAAAAAAGTTATTAAAAAACAAAAAAAGTCTGATATTTCAAATTTAAGGACTAGGTTGCTTTGAAATTAATTAAAAAATAGAAAATATAATCCAATCTTAATAAAAATTATATATTTAAAAACTAGACAACATTTTTTGTAATGGCTTTTAATTTTATAGATTGATTCAGAAAAAAAATTCATCAGCCATATTGTCAAAGTTGAACATTCTTCTTCAATTTGCCTTAGTTTTTTAGTTGCAGGTCAAAGGCTAAGGCTCAGATTGACAAGCCTTTCCCGAGCCTAAAACCAAGGCTACAAGCGGGTTGGGAAACAACTTTTTAAAAATGCATACGTGTTACAAAATGCATATGCGTTCTTTATTTATTTAATTATTTTTTTAAAAAATGCTTTTTAAAATGGGTACCCGTTTAAAAAAAAATTAAAAAAATTAGAAAAAAAAAACAGGTACCCGTTTTGCTTTTCAAAACACGTACGCGTTTTAAAATGGGTACCCATTTCTAAAAAGCAATTTTTTAAAAAAATATGACTTCTATGACTTATAAAACGCATATGCGTTATATAATGCGTGTGCGTTATATAATGCGTACACGTTTTATAGTGCATACACATTTTTTTAGGCTCGGGTACCCAATGCATAACACATACGCGTTTTCTACGAGATTTTTTTTTTTTGCCAAAACTTCCCCTCTTCGTGGACCCAACTTCTTGCACTTACCCTTGATTTTCTTTAAAGACAAGACCATTGATTTCAAACTCTCTATACTTGATAAATTTATTGTAACTTTTACAGAACCTATTATGATATTCTTGTAGGTGATTTAAAGCATGGAGTATTCTCTCATCAAGAATTTCAAGTTCACGAAGATGGACAACCTTATATTCTTCATCATTAATCAAGTTTTGTAGAGAGATATTCAATAAAGGCAACTTGATTTCAATTGTTAAGATTACCTCAGTACCAAAGACAAGGGAATAAGATCCTTCCCCTATGGGTTTTGAATAATAGTTATATAAGCTCATAAGGTAGGATAAATTTGAAGGTTCCAATCTCGACCTACATCATTTACAATCCTTTTGGTAATTTTGATCAAAATTTTATTGGATTCTTTAGCTTGGTCATTACCTTGAGGGTAATAAGGTGTGGAACATATATGTTGGATTTATAACTTATCACAAAGGGCTTTGACTTCTTGATTTTTAAAGGATTTTCCATTATCAGTAATGATGTTAGAAGGGATATCATAATGACAAATAAGATGATTTAGGATAAACTTGGAAATTTGGATACCAATTAAATAAACAAGGTGAATGGGCTTGACCCATTTAGTGAAATATGTTATAGTAGGGGAGAGGGGCCCATAGTGGAGCGGGCTCCAATAGTGGAGATAGAAGTAGTCCTTAGTGGGTCTCATAGTTGAGCATCTTAATATCCAATTGCAAAACACTTTTTATCCATAAAGTACACAAACTCACAAATCATGTGATGCCACATCGACACACCAATAAAACATGACTTAGTGCACCACTATCGGTCTCACTTTTATTTTAGCCTTTTTTAATACCTTAACAAAAAACATGCTCTAATGTGGCATCATATTTGATGATGTGACCCTAAAATTAAATTTTTTAAGTAGGTGAGTTGCCAAATAAATTGCTGTACAAAACTGGGGCTGATTTGAAATTCCTTGTAGGATTTTGAGAAACACGAAGTTAGGGTGCTCCACTATGGACCCCTCTCCCCTAGTCTTAAGTTTACTTAGGACTTATAACATTATTAGATAGTTATTATTTAATAATGTTGTTAGGTGTATTTTATATTTTTACCACGAGTTGGTTTTTCCCGTACCTCATCACACCCAAACTATTAATATATGGGTTTGTACATTATTTATCATCTCATTTTTTATTCATTCTTCACTCCTAGTGAAATAGATTATCCTGTGTTACTTCTATCAATCGTGAAGGTTTCTCTTGGTTTGTAGATGCTCCTGGGTGCTTTGCTCTAACATGGTATCAAGGCTTGTCTTCTGCAACCACCTTCCATGCTGAGAATTTTCATCGGAGTGTTTGAGGCAGCGTTTTGGTGGAGACACCATTCCATCTATTTCAACCAGTGAATTGAATCATTGTTTTTGGTATATTTTGCAAGGGTTCATAAGGGTATATCTACTCTGGAAGGATGCAAGAGCATATTTGAACTAGCACACTATCATTGACGCCACTAGAGGCCAATTTAATCCTATAAAGAGGCATTTGGTTTTGTTGTTTGGAGGTCATGTGTGAATCTAGAGGCACATTTTTTCTTCTGTGAAGCCTGAATTCATTATTGAGAAGGCACACCAATTTTTCTACAAATTGAAGAGGCTGTGAATATTTTATTGAAAGAAACATCGATTGCAAGAGGGCCTTATTTTCTACTCAAAAGGCACATTTTTTTACTGCAGGCCTAATTGGGTGCTAGAGAGGGTGTGACTTTAGCCGGACTGTGCAATTTTTTCCTGTTTTGCCAGTGATTTCACCTTGAATTTGCCATGATTTATTTGATTTGTGGAGCAATATTTCCTTTACAAGCATGATTTCTCTCCACAAGTCGTGAATCCTTTGTTTGCAGCCTCTATTTCTTGGTGTTGCGTGGGAAGAGTCAGACCCACCCTTTGGAAGCTGTGCTAAATATTGGGTCACGATTTATCTGTTGGAGGCATGATTTGTCTTTTTCCCGAGTAATTTCAATTTTTCTAGGCATATGAGTTTTGGTGAAGATCCCAAATATTTATTTAGGGTTTCCTTCCTTCTTTATAAGTGTGCAAAAAAGTTGTTTTAAATTGGATGTAAAACATTGTCCTACATTGGTGAGAAATTGGTGAAAATTGGTCTTTTTATTGTACCACGCTCCCATTGTTACATGAGCTAAGGCTTATAGAAGTGACTTGCTTTGCTTTGTGGATGTTGTGATTAGGAGAGATTTTTGAGCAGTTTGTTGCATGATGTGACCCAGAGCTTGGTTAATTCGGAGACTTAATTCCACATAAGTCCATTGTTCTCCATCCACTTGGCACTTTTTTTGAGTGTCACTAGAGGTGTTATTGTCGGGCACACCTGCGTAATGCACAAATGTTTGCATGGCGTGCAAATATCCGTGTGGCGTGCTTACATCCCTGGCAGATTCTTACGGCTAGAGTTTGCAGAGGTGTTACACTTCTTATTGGAACTCAAATTGTAATGCCTCCCTTTGGCTGGTCGACCCCAATATGGCCATTTCATCATTTCTCTTCTTCATATTCACTATTTTTTCATCCATTTTCATCTCGAAACATCTCTTCACCATCTTGAGATAAATTCATCCAGAAAACTTTTAGCATTTCAAGCATTGAAGTAGCATTTTGCGCTCTATAGCAACAATCTCTTCACTTCATCACTTCAATAGAGCAAGCATAGGATGACACCATTGCAACAGAGGCTTGAGTTCCTCTCATTTTCTCCTCCACTAGCCTTGAGTGCTTTGGGCAGAGGTGGTAAGATCCTCACTCATCTTCTCTATTATTTGGTTGAGTTAGCACATTATTGTCTTGTAGTGTTTTAGTGTACTTTGCTTTCATTTCTTTCTTTATCGCTTTATTTCTAGATTGTGGAAAACTTGGCTATTTGTGGAGGTGGAAACACCAAAATGGGGGTCTGATTGAGGCATACCCCTAAACAACCCCTCAACATTTTCCCTCTTTTCTATGTGTAGGTGGAGATATCTTGGAGTGAGCTGGTGAACAAGTTATTGTGTGAGATCATCTTCCTCACCCTTGCGATAATATACTTGCTTTATCACATCCATTTATATGTTTCATATTTCATAGTATTATTTTGTTCCCTTAGAAGCCATTAACTAGGCCGTTAGTTTGTTTCTTAGTGGTTAGAACTTGTCTCCCTGGTTCTCTGGTTATACGGATGCCAGCACACCGCGTTGTCATCCCAAAACCACACTTCTCTCATCTGATAGAGAGTTATCTGAGACGTAGATTAGACCCTAAAAATCATCTCGCCTAGTCTCCTTTCAACTCTCGGCTTTGCAGAGTGATTGAAGGACCTCATAGTCTGCATCATTCTCATCTCGCCTATCCTAACATTCCCTTAAACTGAGGTAAATTAGGGTAGCCTACTCCTCTCGGCCTTTCATGATCTGGGGCCTTGTAGTGGTTGGTCCCCCTCTCTTACATTTTTTATGAACCCAATGTGAACCATTTTGGTTTCGTTCTGCGATACTAAAAGTTTCTTTCCTTGTATCCTAGGAGCATTGTAGGTGTGAGTGTTGTGAGTCTTTCACCTTACAACTCAACCTACAACCCCTAGTAGACCTTTAGTTGGAAGGTTCTAAAGGTATTGCGTGACGAAACCTTGATTGGGTCACTGCCTTATTTCATAACCTTTAGGAGGCGGTGAACCCACAAAAGTGGTTTAGAATTCGAGTGAGGAAGGAAAACTTCCAAAAAAATGACCCATTCAAAAAAAATCATTTTGGGGGGTTTGAGCGAAATCTAGGTTCAAACGAACCCCAAAGAGGTTTGCTCGAACCAGGGTTTGAGTGAACTCATTTGCATGTGGGAACCCACAATTCTCGTTGTGAGAAGGGGGTTCATTCGAACCCCCCTTTTCCCACCTTCCCACCCTCCGACATAAAAACTTCATATTTTTTCCCTTCGAAACTCGGGTTGAGGATGAAAATGGAGGAGACTTCATAGACCCAACTGGAAGATGGTAGTCCTTAGAATGAGCTATCAAACGAATATAATTTTAATATGTTTTGGTTTTATTATGTATGTGTTTTTTTAGTTTTATTTAACATAGGGTTTTCATCGAAAATCAAGCTCTTTGTTCTGCATATGTGGAAAAATAACAGATTATCAAAATAAAATTTTGAAAAATATGTTTAGGTTGAGTATTGATGTCCTTGATCCTTTTAAAAAAATAAAATTGAATTTTGATACATACAGAAAAAGTTATGCTATATACGGTCCGCCTATGTCTAAATTGTAATTTGTTTGACTTTGAAACTTGATTAAGGAAAAAATATTCAATAAAACACTATAAAACCAAATGAAAGTGCTATATATCATAGTTACAAATTGAAATTCGAAAAAACTAGAATTTCATCCTTCATACAAAAAAAGTTATGTTGTATACAGTGAGCATCACTCCTTAAAAATGTTGTTTTTTTTTAAACTAGTATCATGAAGGAGATGGAAAAATAAGTGCAATTTCATTCAAAAAAAAATGAAAAAAATATATTTATAATCTATAGATAAAATTTTACAAATCACTAGATTTCGTCATCTTCAAATTCCTCATGGTTTAGCCGCTATAGGAGCCCGAAAGTGAAGATTTAGTTAAAAAAAATTAGTTCAATGTCGAGTTTGCCCAAAAATTATAAACTAATATTGTGGGATCACCTGAGGCTCTATGGAAGTGTTGTTTATTGTGCATGATGGTCTCTTTCTTAAATCAACCTATTCCCTAAGTGCAACTTGTGAGTAGTGGTACTAGTATAACCTTCACTTCACAGGACCTGTCGATGGGCTTTAATAGGCAACCATCTCTTTACATTCCTGTGAGGATAAATGGGAATACCGTAGCAGGTGGTCTCATTGATCTGACCTCTCAAGTGAATATCATAATTGAGGAGATCATGTTAATAAACTTCCTACATAAGGATGGATATGATGCACCTGAGAGTACCATCCGCAAACATGATGGACTTTTCGTACCTCCTATAGGAAGTATTGTCATGTCGGTCCTCATGGGACCTAAGTCTGTGAACCTTATATTTGAAATCATCCCGAGATATAAAATATTTAGGGTGAAGCTAGGTATCCCCTACCTAGTATCTATGAATGTAGTTCCCTTGATTGTGCATAAGTTTTTGAAATTTGTTCATGGGGTGATCCCACAATAGTGGTTTACAATTTTTGGTCAAATTGGACACTGCAATTATTATTTTTAACTAAATCTTCATATCGGGGAACCCATAGCGGCTAAACCGTGAGAAATTTGAAGATGATGCGAACTAGAGTCTCATCAAATTTTGTTTTTAGATTCTAAAATTATTTTTTTCAAAAATTTTGGAATCAGATTGCACTTTTTTTTCCATCTCCCACGAAAACTGGTGTTTTTTCATAAAACAACATTTTTAAAAAGTGATGCTCATCGTATACAACATAATTGTTTTTGTATGAAGGATAAAATTCTAATTTTTTCGAATTTAGATTTGTAACTACGATATCTAGCACTTTCAATTGGTCTTATAGTTTTTAATTGAATATTTTTTCCTTAATCAAGCTTCAAAGTCAAACCAATTGCAATTTAGACATAGGCAAAACAAAGAGCTTGATTTCGGTGAAAAACTTATGTTTAATAAAACTAAAAAAATACATACATAATAAAACCAAAACATATTAATATTTAATTCATTGGATAGCTCGTTCTGAGGAATACCATCTTCCAGTTGGGTTTGTGAATTCTCCTCCATTTTCATCCTCAACTCGAGCTTTGAAGGGCAAAAATCTGCTAAAATTTGGTGGAAGAGGGGGATAATGGAAAAAAATGGGGGTTCGAGCAAACCCCCCTTTGAACGAACCCCCCTTCACTTGAAAGGGTGAAGGGGGGTTCGCTCAAACCCCCCTTTTGTTTGAATTTTCCATTCATTTCTATGAAGAAATGTGACATCATAGGGTTCGAGTGAACCCACCATGCAAAAGGGGGTTCACTCGAACTAGGGGTTCGATCGAACCCCTCTTTTGGGTTCGTGCAAATCCCTTATTTCGAACGAACCCTTAAAAACATGAAATTTTGAATGTGTGAGAATTTTTACAAATTTCCTTCCTCATCAAAATTGTACACCACTATTATGGGTTTACCCCATGGGGGTTCGGTACATGTTGTTCATGACACCGGATATAGACCACTGGTTGCATGTGGCATTTATAGCTTAGATTACTTTTGGCCTATGTCTATTGGTCCTCTCCCACCCAAGAAGGACCTCTTGTATTGCACATATCATAATTCCAAGAAAGGGCATTCTAGGCCGAAAGTGAGATACCCTCCTTCGCCTTATGTTGTTTCACATAGGGCTTGCTTGAAAGCTAACAGTGATATTGCCAAGGCACATAGAAGAGAAGAAAAGAAGCGGTCCCGAGATCCTCCTTCTTCCTCTTTTGCTATCTAGCCTAATGCTACATCTCACCCTGTTGTGGTACCATCTGCTTCTACCTCATGTTTAAGAGAGAATCCCATGGTGTCGACTTGGTGAAAGGCCAAGAAAACTGTGTTTGAGCTTCCTGTCTTACCCACGGAGCCTAGGACCATTCGGTATGGTAGAGAGAAAGCCCCTTGTAGAGAGTCCTCTACGTCCCTGCCTCTATGGCCTCCTACCTCTACTGCTCCTAAAGCAGTGAACGAGAAGAGGCCTGTTGTCGAGGTGTTGGAGTCGATTCCCCCTACCGTTTCGAAACCCGCTCCTCCTACTCCCATCCAAGAGTTTGCCCCTCCACTAGAAAAATTTATGGAGGAAACTCCCATGGCTAAGCAGGAGCCCTTCGTTCCTTCGCAACCTCTGACTTTTGGTTCGAAGAGTCGCAGAAACCGCCTTGCATACGAGCTCAAACATCGATGAAAGGCTCTTTTGGTTGAGCAAGCCGTCTTAAAATGGAAAGAAAAGGAGAGGATCACTCCTATATTAGGACCTCCTATCACATCCTCCTTTCTCCTCCCTTATGTTTTTGTTCAACCCAGCTTCGTATCTCTTCTAAATTCTGCTGCGAGTGCACATGCACCTAGAAAAGTGCAGGTGTTAATGGCTCTTTCGGTGGAGCCACCGTTCGTTGAAATTTGTTTTAGATGTCTCACCTTTCCCAAAACCTGTAGATATGATTAAAACTTCAGTTGTATCTACTACGGTTCTTTCTTCCTCCTCCCCCTCTGCCTTTCTTGCCTCATCTATGGGGAGTTCGCCTCCTTAGGTGAAGAAGGTAGTGAGTGGTCCCTCTAGTAAGGGAGGATGTAAGAGGATCCCACCCTCTCTGAAAGGTTGCCCCGTGTTGACTTGTTCCATCCTAGTAACAGAACCAGTCCCAACTTCTCCTGAGTTCATCACCGCTCTCGAATAACTTGGTGAGCTTAGCGATGAACCTCAGGCACAAAATCTTTCATCCATCGAGAAGAAACTTGACACTCTCGCTAAGTGCATGTTTAACTTGGTGAATGAAGTTCCAACTTTGTTAGAGATCTTTGCAAGGTCATTGACCTTGGACCCACAAGAGTTGAGCTACGAAGACCTCACAGGTCCTTCTTCCTTAGCCATTTTTGTGGGAGGGTCGAAGCTCTTCCCCTTAACATTACACCACTACAAGCTCATCATCCTCCCCTCTTTAATGATCTAGAGTGGGAATTCGATGACCTCTTCTAGTTGATCAGTGTTAGGGGGAGACCTCTTCTTAATTTTTAGATTAGATATGTGTGTGTGATGTGATATGTTTCCCTCGTAATTGTGATATGTGTGTTTGGATGACCCTCATCACCCCTATTGGTGCTTGGATACAAGCATGGTGTTTGTGTTGTAAAAAATCTTCTATTTGTATCATCATTCTTCCATGTTTGTGACCGACTTTTGAAAAATTGGGGATGATGCAAAGCATTGGGGGAAGTTAGGCTTCCTTCCATGTTGACCCATTTTTTTATGTTTACTTTGTCTTCTTGTACATTCCTCATATGGCCTGATAAAGTAAGGGGTTGATGACAGTTCATTTAGATACTATTACTATACTTATATATATTTATGAGCAATTTTGACCCCAAAATATCAACCTACCCCTAAGCACTTTGTTCATGTCATCTTTCCTTTTGCTTTCTCTTTATCTTTCTTTCTTCTTTGTTTGAGTTGTCCCTCTTATGTGTGACAATTCCTCTTATACATTACTTGGTCTTTAGAAAAATTATCCATTGCCAACAAATATTTTCTCAAGACCCTTCACACACTTCTTTGTTAGAATTGCATTCTCGACTTGAAACCCTAACAAAATATGTTTCCTTCATCATGGGTTCGTAAAGAAAGGACTTGGAAACCTTCCTCCGAAGAAGGAACAAATTTCATCTTCCCCTCGCGTGGGGATATTATCTTCCTTTCGAATTCCCTGATGAAGTGAACATATTTCAGAAGGATTCCTTGATGATGAATCAATTCAAGAAAGAAGACATTAGCTTTTGAATAGTGCGTCCCTTGAGTGGACCCTCTTTTTACATTAGGTCGCCAAGAGACCCCTTTGAAAGTTTCTCTCTAATGAGTTCTATGATGTCTAGCCTGGGAGAATCCCAACTAGACCTACTTCACATCCTTGCATCTAGCTTGGGGATAGCCTGACTAGGCTTTACTCTTTAAACAATGCATCCCTTGAATGGCCCCCTCTTCCTTTTGAAGGGTTCTCGAGGGACCCCTTTGAAAGTTTTCCAACTTGGTGATGGTTTGCGTGATTGTCTGTTCACTAGCTTGCACAATCGCTTACTGACGTGTTCTATATGTGGGTAAACATGTCATCATTTCTGACTCTACGCAGTCCCCTTTTCTTGGTCTCTCTCATGTGAGATTTCTTGGGGGACACCATTCCTTGTAGGTTTGTGGGTCTGTAAGGTGCCCTTCCTAGTTTCCTTCATGCAAGAGTTCTTGAAGGATACCTCCCTTGCAGGTCTGTGGGATTGGAAGGCACTTTCTTTCTTCAGCTTCATAAGTTCTATGGAGCTGTGAACTCCTTTGCTTGTCCTGCACTCTCAGGTTCCCCAAATCGTGGTTCGCTTCCTTGATGGTTCAGTTATACATTTCTAACGCTACTACTTATTTGATCTAGTTTACCGAAGCACTCATCAGTACTCGTACTAACTAAAGTGGGGGAAAAATGCATAGGAGCGAATTTGCACCCCTAATACAAATTCCCCTTTTACCCTTCTCGACTTTAGAAAACCAAATTTAGAGGCTTAATTCCACATGATCCCACTATTCTCCATCCATTTGGCACATGTTCTGAGTGTCGGTAGAGGCATTACTATCAGGGACACCCATGCGATGTGCAAATGTTTGTGAGACATGCTTATGTCCCTGGCAGATTCTTGTAGCTAGAGTCTGCAGAGGCATTACACTTCCTATTGGAAGTTGAATAGTAATGCCTCCCTTTGGTTGGTCGACCCCAATATGGTTGTTTCTTCATGTCTCTTCTTCATATTCACTATTCCTTCATCCATTTTCATCTCGAGACATCTCTTCACCATCTTGAGATAATTTCATCCACAAAAAAATTAGCATTTCAAGCATTGAAGCAACATTTTCCACTCCATAGTAGCAATCTCTTCTCTCTGTCACTCCAATATAGCAAGCATAGGACAACACCATTGCAACAAAGGCTTGAGTTCCTCTCATTTTCTCTCCCACCAGCCTTGAGCACTTTCGGTGGAGGTGGTAAGCTCCTCACTTATCTTCTCTATTACTTGGTTGAATTAGCACATTACTGTCTTGTAGTGTTTTAGTGTACTTTGCTTGCATTTCTTTCGTTATCGCATTATTTATACATCGTGGAAAACTTGGCTGTCTGTGGAGGCAGAAACACCAAAACAGGGGTCTGACTGAGGCAGACCCCTAAACAACCCTCCAACATTTTTCCTTTTTTCTATGTGTAGGTGGAGATATCTTGGAGCGAGATGGCAAACAAGTTATTATGTGAGATCATCTTCATCACCCTTGTGGTAATATACTTTCTTTATCATGCATCCATTTATATGTTTCATATTTCATAGTATTTTTTTTGTTCCCTTAGAAGCCATTAACTAGGTCATTATTTTGTTTCTTAGTGGTTAGACCTTCTCTCTCTGGTTCTCTGGTCGTATGGATGCTAGCGCACCTGAGAGACGCTAGTGTGCTACACTGTCATCCCAAGACCATGCTTTTTTGCTCTGATAGAGTTATTTGAGACATAGAGTTGACCCTAAAAACTAGCTCGCATAGTCTCCTTTCGACTCTCGGGTTTGTGGAGTGATCGAAGGACCTCATAGTCCTCATCATTCTCATCCAGCCTATCCTAACACTCCCTTAAACTGAGGTAAGTTAGGGTAGCCTACTGCTCTTGGCCTTTTGTGACCTAGGGCCTTGCTGTGGTTGGTCCTCCTCTCTTACAACCATTATGGGAGGTATACGTAGCATATTGGTCTCTTCATGTTCATTTGAATATTATGTCAGAACCGAAGATTGAACCACTCACTGCACACAACTATCACATGTGGAAGATAAAATGAAATAATTGTTGCAATCTCGGTGTCTTTGGAAAATGTTGGATGCTAAACAACCCGAGTTCACTAAGGAATTTGAGAAGTTTGTTCATCACAACAAAATGGATGAGGCAAAAGGATTCGTAGGCCTCCATATTTTTGAGAATTTGTTGTTTCATATTATGAAGTGTACAATAGCTAAAGACATGTGGGATAAGCTTGTTGAGTTGTATGGAAAGGGCGATTAGTTTAGGATCTTTCTACTTGAAGCTGATCTCACTTCTCTCTCTCTAGATGTCTTCCCCACTATTCATGACTTCCTTACATAGTTCAAGTTGATCTTGTCGCAGTTGAAAGCAGGTGGTCATGAAAAAACAGATAAAGAGAGTATCTTCTTGATCCTGTCTAAGCTACGTGATGCATTTCAAGTATTTGGTTCCATGTTATACTCTACCATGTATGTTATGGGAGATGCTTATCATATGCCTTCTTTTGAGGTGTTTGTGATTGATTGGCTAGGGAGCAAGCCAATTTGATCCATATGGATGATCTTCCTAAGAGTCATGCCTTGATGGCTCAATATTCCAAGGGCAAGGGTAAGAAGGGATAAATTAAATAAGAAACCCCCCCCTCACTGAAGGTGTAAAATCCTAGCAAATATTTCCTTATATTTGAAAAAATTATTAATTTGCTTGGTGAATATTATTAGAAAAATTATAAAATCCCGACGAATCTCAATGAATAATTGGTAAAAATATTAATAATAGTGGCGAATCCTAGCGAATAATCACTAAAAATATTGATTACAATGGTGAATCTCTCCTTTAAAAATTTTCATAGTTGGTCGATGCAGTTCCCCTATTTTTTATTTTGTTTTTTGTAATATTGAAGTAGGGGCCTGGGGGCAATAGCCATTAACGAGGCCAAGGGGCAACACCCCTTGTGGGGGTCAAGGGGGCATATCTCCCTTGTGGGGGTCAAG
The DNA here is from genome assembly GCA_007115665.2 of Sequoiadendron giganteum. Lineage (NCBI taxonomy): Eukaryota > Viridiplantae > Streptophyta > Pinopsida > Cupressales > Cupressaceae > Sequoiadendron > Sequoiadendron giganteum. The sequence goes on from CM021109.1 coordinate 6,613,857, forward strand.
GAGACAACACCCCCTTGTGGGGTTTGGGGACAACGACACACACAAATTAAGTGTTTTTTTAAAATCTCACTTTAAAAGTAAGACTAAATGAAAATTGAAAATGTTACTATCGATTAGCTCTTTAATTAGATGGATGCAGGTGATTCCATGACCTAATACGCATGTTCCTTTTAAAATGCTTGTTGAGGCCTAGAATATATTTTGGGCCACACAATTAGATTTAATCGTGTAGGCCCAGAATATGTTTTGGGCCTCAACAAGCCTTTTAAAAGGAACATGCATATTAGGTCGTGGAATCACTTGCAACCATCTGATTAAAAAGATAATCGATGATTTGATGGAAATAAATAAAAGCCCTATTAAAGGCTATAATATCCTTGAAATTAAATGGTAATTTATTATTGTGGCAATATTGCCCCAAAATTAATTTTAGGAATATAATATTACCAACGAATATAATTAATATTTGTAATTATAGTATAAAATAGTGGCAAATCAATTGCAATGACACATTGTTTATGTGGTGAATCAAATTAGATTTATTGGTTTAAAAAATAATACATAGGCGAATTAATCGAGACAAAAATATTTTTTTGTAAAAACCTGGCGATTCAGTCTCCATTTTAGCTTGTACTATTCACCATTTATGGAGGTCCCAATTTCTATTATTCACCACTAAATTTTTCTCTGAGGGTAGGAATAAGAAGAAGCATAAGATAGATTCTCCTCTAGTTGGTTAGCATCCCTCCAAACCTAAGGAGAAGAATGATCAGAAGACTACACCTCCTCCTTGTTCTAACTCAAGAGAATCATCTTCCAAGTCGAAGAAGAAGAAGGATAATTGTTCCTTTAGTGGAAAGTCAGGGAATAATGATGCACATTGTTTTGTGAGGCTCACAACATTGGAGGAAGCTATAAGGAAGCATAACATTTCCATGCTGAAGTCTTCTTCCTTGGGAAAATTTCAAGCCCTTGTAGCAAGATGTTTTTCCTCTACCCATGATAGTTGGATTCTTGATTCTGATGCTTCACATCACATGACTCATGATGTGGATCTTCTTAATATTCTTTCTCCAATAGTCATACTACTCATATTTTAGTTGGGGAATCTTCACAGATTCCAATTTTAGGGATAGGATCAGTTCAAATGCAGGATGGTTACATTGATGATGTTCTTCTTATCCTTGATATTTCACAAAATCTACTCTCCATTTATCAGATTTTTTAGCATGGTGATAGAGGGATTGTTGATTTATCTCCTAGTGATGTGACTATTTGAGAGTTAGAGAATCTTGAGAAGGTTGTTGCTACTGAAGTAGTTGATCATAGAGCCCATTTATATAAGTTTGATGGATTTGACCCTTCATCAGGATCATCCTTTATTGCTCATGCATATTCTATGAGTAAGTTGTGGCACGAATTGTTTGGTCACCTAAATTATAAATATCTCCAATAGATGAGCACATAGAACTTGGTGATTGGTCTGCCTCAGATCTCTTGTTATGATGGGGTTTTCCTAGGTCATGTACTTGGGAAACATCATGGAGATCCATTTCTTGAAGGTATGGCTACACATGATTCGGCTCCCCTTGAGTTGGTGCATAGTGATCTTATGTCATTTCCCACTCCTTCATTTTTAGGGGCCAAGTATGTGCTCACCTTCATTGATGACTTCTCTTGCCACACTTGGGTGTACTTTTTGAAGTACAAGGATGAGGTTCTTCATTTCTTCATGACCTTCATTGTATTTATGGAGAAGTAGTCAGGACATTCCCTTCAGAAGATTCACTTAGATAATGGAGAAGAGTTTCCAAACTTCTACAGTGCTCGAGGTATTCTTCATCAACACATAGTAACATACACTCCTCAATAGAATGGTTTGGCCGAGCGAAAGAAAAAAACCTTATGGGAGATGGCCAGTTTTTTATGATCCAGTCTAGGTCCATGGCTCTAGCTTTTTGGGCAGAGGCTATCAATTGTGCCGACTAAATTAATAACCACATGCCTCACAAGGTAGTGTGAAATATGACTCCTGATGAGGCTTGGTCTCATGTCAAGCATAAGGTATCCTAATTTACAATATTTGGCAGTGATGCATGGACATTCATTCTAGCAGGTAGGCAGAAAGCAATGGAGAAGAAGAGTTAGTGGTTCATCTCTGTTGGATATTGTGAGGATGTCAAGGGTTATTATTTGTTTGATCCTATCACTTAAAAGGTACAGTTTCATTGTGATGTTCATTTTGACGAGTCTTTCATTTCAAAGGATTCTCCATCATAGGCCTCTACCTCCCTTCTTCCCAGTTCTTCTTCAAAGTATTTTTTGTTTCCTATTGATGATGAAGATGTTGTTGATGCCCCTGATGATGGTATTTATATTGCTTTTGACATAACTCCATATTCTCCTAAGCCTGCACCCACACAACCTCTTTGGGCTTGCACTCTTCTTAAGGAGGTTGGTTCTCATGTAGGCGATCCCATAATTTCTCGCCACACTCGTTCTCAGACTTTAGGTATCAATATTTTGAATAATGCAATTTATACTGATCCTTAGAATTTTTGAGATGCTTCAAGTGTTCCAGAGTGGGATAGTGCCATGGGTGAGGAATATTCTTCTTGGATGAAGAATCATACTCAATGGATCTTGTTCCTCTTCCTAAGGGAAGAAAGTTGGTTTAGTGCAAGTGGGTATATCATACCAATTTTGTAGTTGATGTTTCTATTGACAAGTTCAAGGCTCATCTTGTGTCTAAGGGGTTTTATTAGGTTGATGGAATCAATTATTTAGTGACCTTTGCTCTTATCTCCAAGATGGATTCCACTCATCTTGTACTTTCTATTTCTGCATCTCAGGGTTGGTCAGTGTATTAGATGCATGTGAAGAGTTATTTCCTGCATGGTGATCTTTAGGAGATCTATATGGAGTAGCCACTAGCATTTGTGTAGGATCCTTCACTTGTTTGCAAGCTTCGACATTAATTCTATGGTCTCAAACAAGCCCCTCTGGCTTGTTATGAGAAGATGGATAGTTTTCTGTTTGCTTCTGGATTCATTAGATGCCACTTTGACCCTACAATTTACATTCAAAGGCATGGAGGGAATCTTCTCATTCTTGTTCTCTATGTGATTGACTTGATTCTAACTAGGTGTTCTCCTTCCATGATTAAGGATACTCAAAGAGCTTTGACGAAGCGGTTTGATATGACTGACCTTGGTCCTTTGAATTTATTCCTTAGTATTTAGATTCATCAGTCTTCTACAGGTATTTGTATTTTCCAATAGAAGTATTCTCTTGATTTGATTCAGATATTTGGGATGGCTAACTGCAAGCCAACCCCTACTCCTTTTTAGTCAGGTGTTGTGTTATCTTCCAATTGTAGTACTTCGTCAATGGATGCTACATTGTATCGACAGTTGGTTGGTAGTCTTTTGTACTTGACATAGTCATCCTAATATTTCCTTTACAATTGGTCTTGTCTCCTATTTCTCTCAAGATCCTCATGAGATTCATTGAAAGGTAGCCAAACGTATCCTATGATACATTCAGGGTACTACATAGTTTGACATTCATTATTGTAGACACGTAAAATAACCAACATCATGCTTCTTGCTCTAACATCATGCATCAAATTCTCCTATCAATGAGTTAAAACAATTTATTGATTAATTCCCTAAGGTTCATCAGGCTTAATTAAATAAATCAAATTATTTCATTAATTCCTTAAGCTCTTCTTATTTGATTCAATAAATCAAACTTATTTCAATCAAATGTCAAACTCCTAATATCATCCAAGTTAATTAATCTCTAATCATATTTACCCATTCTCCATTTTTTGACTCAACTTGAGTCAAAATCTAAACTCTCAACTAACCAACGAATTTGCACCAATAAATCATTTCTTTGATTTATTAATTATTCCAATTTTTTTCAAAAAGGCATCAAGATGGAATATTCTGTCAATTTGAATCTTCCCTCCAAAGGACTTGTCCCTTCCAACAAAGCATTAAATGCTCTTACATGTCTCTTGCACAAGTCAAAGTTGGCATTTAATGCACTTTTCATCGCCCCTAAACATGTCATTTCATGCAAAATTCAAATTTGAAATTGGCACAATGGCCAAAACTTGCACATTCCTCACCCTCTCACACCTTGACAAGTGGCATCTTGTCATTGGCTTATGAATGATCCCACATTCATCAAAATCTCTCAATCTCCTACCCTTGAATCTATAAAATGCAAAGCATTTCTCCAAAACAACTACAACACAAAAACACATTTTATGCAACGTTACTCTTTACATGAGAACAAATTTTGCTCCTTATCATCATCATCTTTCATTTTGGAAATCTTGCTTATTAGGGGGTGGGGAAGGGCTTTCTTTCTACATCATGAGGAGCACCACTCCCACTATGGAATAAAATTTGATCTTTCTTATGCTTTTACTTAGTTGTTTTTGTTCTAATTTATCTTGTTGGCTTAGGAATGATCAATTATTTCATAGGGATGCTCTATTTGGTTTGCTTGATTTAACTAACAATACTAATGTTTGTTGTTTGTGAGCAAATTCAGATTTTGACATATACATTATGGCACTAGGAGGAGGGCATCTGTCTGTATTCTTGTTTGTTGACACAATCTATTTCATGATTCTGCATGTTTGAAGTTGTTTTCTCCATTCAATTCATATGTGAAGTCGTACACATATTTGTTTGGTAACAGTAGAATCTTTATTTTTTGCAACTTTCGAATCATCATTTTGTTATTCAGACTTACATTTTCAGCCTTTTGAACGTTTGGATGAGCATTTTGATAGTAAAAAAAGAAGAAGCATTTTAATGGCTGTCTTAGCATTATGATAAGAAGATTATGTTGAGTCAAAGTGAAAATGCCTACAATACACGAATACAAAATTTGGGAGGCATAGGTAGAGTTGCATCTAGTACGAAGAATGAGGATACTGCATGAAGATTGTAAAATTCAGTTTTACACCTACCCAATTCATTTGCCTAAATTTTTTTGAAGTAGATTTCTTTAAATTTGAATACTAGTTGCTGCCTATGTCTGCCTTTATTGAGATACAATTTATGTCTCTCTGAATGCATTTGTGGTTCCTCTATCAACTTTTCCTTTTTAAAATAAGTAATCTGAAGAGGTCAAATCGTAATCTAAACAAATATTGCTATAGCTTTATTCTCCGTTCTATTTCAGGTCAGTATGTTTGAAGTAGATTTCTTTGGATTTAAAGACCATCTCTTGCCAATGTTTACCTTTGCTAAGATACAGTTTATTTCTCTCTTAATGCATTTGTGGTTCCTATATTAGCATTTCCTTTTCGAACAAAATTCATCTTGTTGTAGATTTATTCTCTGTACTATTTTTTATAGTTCTAGAGGTCAATATGTTTGAAGTAGATTACTTTAAATTTGAATACTATCTATTGCCTATGTCTGCCTTTACTGAGATACAATTTATGTCTCTCTGCATGCATTTTTGGTTGCTCTATCAGCTTTTCCTATTTAAAACAAGTAATCTGAAGAGGTCAAATCATAATCTAAATAGATCTTGATATAGCATTATTCTTTGTTCTATTTCAGGTCAGTATGTTTGAAGTAGATTTATTTGGATTTAGACCATCTCCTGCCGACGTTTGCCTTTGCTGAGATACAATTTATTTCTCTCTAAATGTGTTTGTGGTTCCCATATCAGCATTTCCTTTTGGAACAAAATTCATCTTGTTGTAGCTTTATTCTCTGTACTGTTTCTTACAGTTCTGGAGGTCAGTATGTTTGAAGTAGATTTATTTGAATTTGAAGACCATCCCCTACCTATATTTGTCTTTGTTGTGATACAATTTATTTCCCTCTGAAGGCATTCGTGTTTCCTCTATCAGTCATTCCTCTTGGAACAAATTCATCTTCTCCTGAGCCAAATGATAACTCCCAAATGACTCCATGCAGTGGTCAGAAATCTTAATCCAATGGTTGGAGAGGCCTCGGGGTACTGCTAGGTTACGATTGAGCAGCTAAATTGCACACTATTGACATCGAACACTTAATTAGGTATTCCTCTCGGGGCTAGGACCTCTGTCTCTTTCCTTTTTCTCTACCATAATCCCATTATTTGCTATAAGTACAAGCGACTGGTTGTTCTTATACACTCAGTGACCAGTGGTTAGGACAGACAGAGGGCGTGGAAGTTAAAATGCGTAAGAGATCCAGCTACCCAAAATATTGTGTGTATCTCCACCCAAGGGCTTGTCTTGGGAGAACACATGGCTTATTCAATTGCAATTCTTTAAAGTTTATTGGCCTTACACTGAGTTTATCTCTAACATATATTCATTTCATAAATGATTATACCTAATTAGAGCGTGCCATCATATATCCTTTTCTCTCAACCATTAAAGGCGCACCACATAGCAGTTTAGTTTTTTCACATAAATTAAATTCCAATCACTTTCTCCTAAACTGAACAAACTCAATTTATTTTCAGTCGAATCAATGGGAATTTTTGGAATCAGCACAAATAAAGTTTTGAGAGAAAACTAATTGGAGTAGGACTAAATGTGGTGAGATCAAGGATGTTATGATCTCTCTTGGAAGCCATGCGAATCTTAGAAGAGATCTCCTTCCTTACTCAAACTGTGCATGAATTTAATAATTCATCCCAAGCGATCAATTCAAGAAATTCCATGGATTTATACTTGTGTTACTGCTTGCCAAATTGGATCAACCCCTAACTTGTGCATACCTTGCAGTCACTAACAGTCATAGGGATTTAAGAGATTTGGTGAGTTGTTCATATGTCTTGTCTAAAACACAGTGTAGTACCATGTATTTTCTTATTGGGATGTCCTCTCTACATTAAGGCAATTTATTAGTGCTTAAACAACATTTATTTTCATGATTTCTCATCAGTTCTAAAGATTTTGAAATCTTTTAAGTTGACATTTGAGTGTCTCGGTTGTTGTGATATGATTTCGCTATGACTCTTTGTATGGTGGGTCACTACCTTTATGAAGCATACGGTAGGTTACATTAAGACACCTATCTCTTGGTTAATTTCCAATAATGTGTGGAGTTGTAGAATTTGATAGTTTTATTTTTCCCCTCTGCAACTATTGAATATTAAATGATTTTTTTTATCTCATGACAATCATAAATGCAAAAAATTCCAATTTGTGACATGATAATCATAACCTTGAATATCTTTAAAGTTTATTGGTACGCAATCTTTCTCAAGGACCGATTACTACAATCTAAATTTATTATGATCTCCATGCCTTGAAAATCTATTTTAAGAAACTATATTTGTAGGACTAAAAGTAGGTTTGAGGAGTTGATTGATACGATGCTTATTGAGATTTTTGGTAGACATAATTTTTTGTGACTTCAAGTGTAGACCCAATCTTGGTTGGGGGGGAAATGTTTAACAAGTAGTTTTCTTTATGCTATAACTGTTGAACTAATTATGTATCTCTCAAACACTTGTTTCCAAGGATTTTTTTTTAATTTTGATTTTAGACAAGTTTAAGAATTCATTATGTATAAAATTATGATTATCATGTTAATTTATACATTGAAATAAATCTTATTTATAAATCTTGCATTGTTTATAGGTTGACATCAAGGATAGCATCGGAATCAAGCATCAAACTTAAACAAAGGCGAACTAAATAAAGTTGAAAAACTTGAAAAAGAAAATCATTTTTTAATGCTTGTGGTTATAATCCAAGGCTCCAAATCATGCTTTAGTTTTTTGTTTTGAACCAAGTCACTTTTCAATTTGGGTCTAAAATCAATCATTGACTGGATTTCTTTTCAAATTTGGATTAAAATTGAACTTAAAAACTCACTAGATTTCGTTTGGATTTAAGAATTGAACAAGGCAACCTTCACACTTGGATTTTGGTGCTTAAAACAAACACATCATTGGTTTGAAGATTAAAATGAACATGTACATTCAATATTTTGTAATCTTTTTCACAAAGTAATATCATTGAAAAGATGTATGCATTTCTCTCGCACCTCATAGCGATCTTGAGAATCAAAAGTATTTTTATGATGTTAAGTTGTCAAAAAGATTGCCTTCACACTTGAATTTGGGAATTCTAAAATTGAACAAAACTTGTCTAGGGTGAGAAAAAGGCATTGTGAGTGTTCATTCTTTGTTCACACAAACAAATATGATCGAACTATGAATGCACTTACTCGCTATTGTACACCTTTAGAGAGCCTACCTTGGTGGGAAAAAGTACTCACCCCAAGGGAATGACTCAACCAGTAACGAGCTAAACGCCAAGATATTCCCAACCGGTATACAAATTTGAATGGTGAGGAAAGTGCATCATTACAAGAGCTCCTATGGAAAAGCAGGTGATACTCTTTATATGGGTTGATCTTGCCTCTCCTGTGGCCTCCTGAATGGGTACCCTGATTATGAACCAATTTGTAGAAGGCCAAATCCTTTCTATTTGTTGGTGCAAGAGGTCAAGTCCTCTGAAGTCACCCCATGTATACATGCGGTTTTTTTGTAGAGATGAATAGTAGGCCATGGGAGATTCATGGGTATTGATGCTTGGTTGACTCGAGAAGTGAGTGCACTATAAGGGGGAGCCTGTGTGGTCAAGAATCTAATCATCCACACTAAATATGCGTAGCTGGATTCATCCAAGTGGGATCCCAACAAATATTGCCCTTTTTAGCCTAGGGTTGTACATGTGCTTGGAATAAAAAACACTTTGCTTGCATTCAAAACATTGAAAAAAAAACATTCAAAAAGAACTCCAAAATTCAAACCCCTTGGAAGAAACAAATACCTTTGAGGACTTTAAGTACTCTTGCTTTCCTTAGGGATCATATCCTTAGAGGTTTCTAAGTGCTTGGATTTTATCATCATTTGTTTTCACTAAGGTTAAACCTAGGAGACTTTTGCCGTAATTTCCTTGATTTCCACATAATGGACCTTGTGGGATGAAAATGAAAGTGGGACATTAGACATACAGTTTGAAACATAATCAAGCAAGTGCTTTTGGTAAAAAGAATACACTAAAGAAAGATAAAAGACAAATTGGATTACACATGCGTTTTCTAAAATGATTTCTCGCAAGATCAAAATTCCAAAACCAAAGTTCAAGAAGCTTCGTTTGAAAGATCGTGAGGAGCATCTTGAGAGACTTTTCAAATTCAGAGAGAGATTGGTTTACAACTTTTACAAGAAAGCTTGAAGAAACAACCCTGAGTTGTATGTGTTCTACTTTTAACAGAATCCCAAACTTTTTGAAAGGTTTTCTTTCCTCTCATAGGAAGTATAGCGTGTCCTTCAACACTGAGATCTTGTAAGAAGAAGTTTTATCTAGGTCAAAGTCTAGGATCAAATTCAATCACTTTCATCTATATCTCAACCATCAAAATCAGTCAAAAGTCACCTCACCAACAACTCTTGGAAACTTTGTAAACATATTTTATGCTAAACATCTAGGCGAAATCAAATCACTTTGTTTGACTTAACACACCTAGTCAAATCATCATCTTATACACAAATTTTCTCTAGGATAATATAACTTCCTAGGGTTTACGAGTCCATCTTCTTTGGCTTAACACACTTAGCCAAATGATCAGATCATCACCTTGTTTGACTTGACACACTTAGTCAAACTACCATCTTGTAGGAGTTCACTCTAGGATAACACAACTTACTAGAGTTTTACGATTACATTTATCACTCTTGTTTGACTTAACACACCTAGTAAAACCATCAATCCAATCATGATCAATCAAAGTCCTAAACATTTTAGCATTTCCTTCAAAGTTTCTTTAAGATTTCCATTCATCTATATCACCCATCTTCCGTTTATCTCATCCTTATTATCGCTTTGATCCTTCAATTATCCTAGTTCTTCGCTTCTTTTAACATAAGGTTTATATCAATTTAAAGGATTAGAGGTTCATCTCTTACATTCTTGAAAACTTATCTTCATTTTATGGTTCAAACTTGCTCTCAACACAAGAAAAACATGGAATTCAAACTCAGCTCATACATCATGAGTAATCCAAATCAACCAAACTATCCAAGTCTTGCAATACCACTTTATTATCGAAACTCACATTTATGCATGGAATAATCATCTCCTCCAAACCTCAATGTGAGTATGCCCAAACTAAGTTGTGTAACACCTTTCCCAATGGTAGATTTAAATCCAAGTCCAAATCTGCAAATCTATCAATCAAACACTCAATACATGAGTTTCCAAACATCATCCCACCAAATCCATACATGCCAAATGTGAATATACCAAGTACAACTTTAACAAACATGAGCATTTCAAATCCACACTTGGTAAAATTTGGTGTGGACATGTTTACAAATCCCATTAATGTTGTTCAAAATCCAAGTAATATGTTGATGACTCTAGGTATTGATCCAAGTGAAGGTAACACCATGCAAAATCAAAGTTACCTAAATCAAGGAAATATGATTCTCAACCACAACAATGTTCAAAGTCAACCTATAAGGCCAAATAAAAAAATCATACCAAATCATCCCATTTTCCCATTGATATCGCAATGGCAGGTGGCAACCATCCAAGCAATCCCAACAATCAACACCATCCCCAACCCACCACCACCACCACCACCATTGCCGCCAAAACACAACATGGCCAATTCATTCTCTATCATGTTGCAAGCTGCTCAACAAGTTTCCCACCAAAAGGCACTCCAAAACCAACAAGCTGCACAACAAGCACAAGTGACTCAAGTATCCCAACAAGCTCAAGCCCAATACCACGCTCGACAGGCACAAGCACAATTCCAGAGCCTATTGCAAGAAATCTATCAACAAGTCTATCGAAAATTAGCTCAACAACAAGCCCAACAAAAATAATTGTTGGCACAACAACGACATGACGAACAACAAGCATTGTTGGCTCAATAGTATACACAAGAATTACTCTCTCAACAAAGATTGCAATAGATTCCCACCATAATTGTTGAAATCAAAAATCAAGATCAATCTATCAATAAGCACCTTGAAGATGTTTCCACCTTGACCAACGATCAAATCAACATTCACCAAGATCCACTTTTCAATCATGATCAAAATCAACCGACAATACCCAACAAAGATCCAATTCAAGAAATTTCAACATCACTTGGTCTTATGGTTGAAGAGATTGACAATCCCATCACCACAACTATTGAATACAATGATCAAAACCAATTCATCAATGAGTACTATGAAGATATGTCTAACCCATTCATTGATCAAATCAACATACATCAAGAGCCATTTTTTAGTCATGATCAAGACTCCTCCTACAAAGATCTATTTCAAGGAGTATTGATGTTATTTGATCCTATTGACATAAACCAAGATCCCTCGACCAATGATAATATTGAAAATGTCTCTACATCACCTAATGACTTAGAGGACATATCTCAAGAATTTACTCCAAAGCATGATCAACATCTTCCATCAAGGTCTAGCAATGGCCCTTCCAATGACATATTGGCATCCCTCGACCTCACGATTACGAATACTGAAGGAATGCCTAAGAACGATGTCCAAGAACCCACTATAAGAAATCCATCATTTGAAATTGATCCATGTCCAGAACTTGATCCAAATCACATTGAAAGAAATTCCGAAACCAATCAAGATCAAGAATTTGTATCTCCAAGATATTACAATGATCTAATGGACACTCTTTTATCTATATAAGATGTTGCAAATGATGACCATATCCATATAGCACATACTCCTCCATCTACCCATGAGATGATTTCTTTTGATGGACACGTAGATGATCTTCATTCAAAACAAGAGTCTCATACTCTTAACATCATTCCCAAGGAACAAGAGTCTCCTACTCTTAACATTTTTACACATGACCAAAATATGGAAAATTCTAGAAACATGGCAGAAACAAATCATGAAGAAAGCTTCTATAGAAGTTGTGAATCAGAAACATCTTATGGACATCTATCTGAAAAAGAACATGAAGAAGGATTCTACATAAGTCGTGAATCAGAAAAATTTTGTGACGTGAGTCATGAGGAAGAATTTTGCTTGGACAATGAAGCATCAACACTTCCTGAAGAAGCACTACAATCTGATATCTCACAAGATCTTGCTAAGGATATCAATCAGGCGTTTATCCCACATATGGAGGATCTTATCACTTATAAATTTGGATCACTTACCTTTATTACGGAAAGCTCCCTCATCAATAAAGAAGCTATCACTTTTAAAGATCCACCAAAAATTAGAGAAGGTTTAGTGCCTTGTTTCCAAGGAAAATCATATCATATTGCAAAAAAAATGTTTTTATAGATGAATTATCAAGGAAGAGGATTAGGCCTACAAGAACAGGGTATCCTAGAACCAGTGCAGATTGTTGGCAATCCTAAACATCAAGGCCTTGGTTATTCAACAATCAAGGGATATAAAAATATCAGTGATACCTCCACAATATGGGGGCAACTTCATCTTGAGCAAACGTCAACATAGGGAGCTCGAAGAATCCTTATGATGAAACCAATACCAATACTACAACCCACCACATCACAAATCTTCATCCACCCATCACCCCATCCACAAATTGGGACCAACATAAAAAGAAAGACTTGAATTGAAGCATGAAGAATACTACCAAGGAAAATGAAGCTAAGAAGCATGAAGAACAAATCAAATACATATGGATACCAAAGAATACAAAGAAAGACTATCCCTATCAAACTTCATTAGTCAAAGAAACTATGGGGCAAAATAAAAAATGGAAAAGTATCCATCAAATAAGTCCACAAAGGCAAAAGTAGACTTCTAAAGCAACGCACAAAGTGTATCGTGCAGTTGGTCCTAATTCCATGCACACTTCTATATCCACCCATTATTGCTCATCTTCCCAAGTTTGGAGAGTCAGAGGTTCCAAACTGTCAATCAATCCATATTTTATTCCTAAACACAATTCATTCACACCTCCACACATGATATCCAATTCTCACATTGACCATGTGTTGGCAATGACCCTTCATCATAAGGATTCAGAAGGCACTCTATCGCAATGTGCGCACAAAGATAAAGTTAACTCTAGTATTGACAAAGTAGAACAAATTTCTCAAAATTTGCTTTAAAGTGCATGTATCTTGGCAAAGGAACTTCTTCAAGTAGGATACCGATGGAGTGTTATGATAGAAGCATCAACATCAGCACCACCAGGTGGTTCAACACCACCTTAAAACCTCTTAGAAAATACAAAAAATATAAAAATCCAAAAAAAATTAAAAAAAGGATTGAAAACAGTAAAGAGAAAAATCATTCTCTAGCAAAAACCATTTCGGTGGTGCTTTGGATAGGTACCATGATGAAAACCTGGCAAATAGGTGTCATGTGTAGAATCAAGCATCTATGTGTGTCAGTTTAGGATAAAGCATCTTATCGCATCCATACATAAAGCCAACTTTCCATCCATATCATTCGTTCATCCATGAACCGTTTATCCAACCTATTACCATCTATCTACCTTATCTTGATCTTGATGAAGGTTTGGTAAACGCTTTACACTTGTTTATGGTAAAAATCTTGACATGGGTCATTTTCATTGATCCCATCCTATCCAACATTAGCTGAGCCTCAAAGCATTATCTGAATGAGTAATCCTCTATTTGAACACCCTTACCTTATCACAAGATAATCTATATCCATTCGTCCAAGCATCTACCCATGGTCGTTGAAACATTGCTAGACAGTGGGGCCAGATATTTACATCTTGCTTCAGGAATAAATCTTGATCTATACCTTCACACTTATATGGTGATCTGAGCATTAGAAAACATGAAATCAAACTAACAGGAAGACATTCCTTATCAAGCTTTATCTTTCGTCGAACATCAATCCAAAAAAATCATCTCAGTCACATCTAATACGCACATCTATGTCACATCAAATCATCAGAGCAATTTTGTTCCAAAACAAGCTTCATCAATCTTGATCAATCAAATCCAATCAAATATCACCTTGTTTGACTTAACACAGTTAGTCAAACTATCATCTTGTGCATGACTTTACTCTAGGATAACACAAATTCCTTGGGTTTACAAGTCCATTATCATCTTGTTTGGCTTAACACACTTAGCCAATTATCAAATCCATAATCACCTCGTTTGACTTAACACACTTAGTCAAACCATCCTCTTTTGTACAAGTTTACTCTAGGATAACACAACTTCCTAGATTTTACAAGTGCATTATCACTTTTGTTTGACTTAACACACTTAGTCAAACTATCAATCCATCAATCAGCATTAAACTTGGTTTTCAACAAAATCCAAAAATAGAGCATTGATATCATCATGCATATCCACCTCCAAATCATCAAAATCATACGAAAAATTTCAAAAAATTTCAAAAATTTAATCAAAATTTCAAAAACATTCAGAAAATTCATCAAAATTTCAAAAACATTCAGGAAATTCATCAAAATTTCAAAAACATTCAGAAAATTCCTCAAAATTCCAAAAAAATTCAAAAAACTCATCAAAATTTCAAAAACATTAGAAAAAATAAAAAAAAAATAAATAAATAAAATTCATTCAAAAATCCAAAAACATGTCAAAATATCGAAAAATCTTCAAAATATTCATCATTGAGTCTTGTCAGTATTTCACCTTTTCGAACTACATCGTCTCTAAGCTTGAACATAGGGAAGGTTGATCTTTGGTCATCCTTCGAGACAGTTAGGGTTAGTCCTTAGGCGTCTGTCGCATTGGCAATCCATTTGCCCATTTATTTTACATTTGGGTCAGTCCTTAGGCGTCTGTCGCATTGGCAATCTGTTTTCCCTTTTATTTTACATTTAGGTCAGTCCTTAGGCATTCGTCGCAATGGCAATCTTTTTGCCCATCTTTTTCACATTTTAGGATTTTAGGCGTCCGTCGCAATGAAATCTATTTGCCCAACTAGTTAGGCGTCCATCACAGGGGCATTCGTTTGTCCATATTTTTCACATTTTAGGATTTTAGGCATCCGTCACAATGACATTCGTTTGCCCATCTAGTTAGGCATTCATCACAGGGGCATTCGTTTGTCCATCTAGTTTACATTTTAGGATTTTAGGTGTTCGTTGCAATGACATCCGTTGCAGGGGTATTCGTTTGTCCATCTAATTTACATTTTAGGATTTTAGGCGTCTGTCGCAGGGGCGTTCGTTTGTCCATCTTTTTCACATTTTAGGATTTTAGGCATCCGTCGCAATGGCAATCCATTTGCCCACCTATCTCATTAGAATTCAAGTCAATTGGAGTTTGAACTACATCATCTCTAAGCTTAAACATAGGCAAGACCATCCTTGATCGGCCCCCGAGACACAAAATCCAAAAACATTCATAAATCTCAAAAATACCAAAAACAACTTCAAAATATCTAAAAAAACCAAAATGGTGCACCCGTCTCATCTCGCTTTCACTTGCAATAATAACTAATCCTAATAAATCAATCATCGCCTTCACCCTTTGGTGAGTCAGTCAGAAGCAAGTCTAGCAGGTTCCAAAGTGAACACCTAATCGTTAAAGTCTTAAGCTAAGTTAGTAAGCAAGCAAGTTGGTCAACTCGGAGTATCAATAGCTTATCACCCAAATCAGTCTCACCAAAACCCTAATCAATACATGTCCTAGGATGAAGCTTTCCCATGATGGACATAAGCATCAGGTACCTCACAATAGTTTAGCCTTGGCTAGTGGTACAAAGAACATTAGCTTGTTTGTTTACTTTATCTGGTCTTTTTGACTTATCTTATTTTGCGCTCATTCCAAGGACCTCTCGATGATGCCTAAACAAAACAGGTTTAGAGAGAAAGGAATGGGGCAATGATCATTATCTTTTTGTCTGCTGTGCTTGTTGGATGTTCTTGTAAAATAACTTGGTGAATACTTTCTTTGTTAGGTCTGTCCTAGCAAGGTTTCCATATGTCAAGTGTGAACATGAATACTCCTATTTGATTGGTGATTCAAAGTCCATCACACTAGGCACCATGCCATCCTGGTTCTTAATACCTTGATGCATCGCACCTATGTGTGTTATCAAGCATAAGGAAATTCATGCTCTTTATCTCTCCCATCCCTGGTTAAGCAATACATCATGATCATTCATCATCATTTCTAATAAAGTTGTCTTGTTGAACTTCTACATCTTCTTGGATTCAAGGGTTGATCCCTCTCATTCTTCTATCCTCTTTTATGCTAACAATGCATCCATCCTACATCCTGCATAATCATGTCATATCTCCATAAGATAACATCATCCATCACTTTCATCTCACATGCATTACATAATCATTTAAGGCGTTTAAAATAATATAGATTTTTTATTTTAGGCATCTTCGAAACATCTCATTTGCATAATCATTTAAGTTGTTTAGGATAATATAGATTTGTTATTCTAAGCATCTTACAAACATCTCATTTACATCATAATGATCATATAGTTCATATAGTTTAACAATCCATACATCCATTTTGAACCTCTTTGTCATGAGATCGACCTCAAATCAAATCTTTTCGCTCGATCTCTCGAGGGGCAATGTACTAACCTACTTATTTTCGTCGGGGCATCCGAAAAAATCATAATTTTTTTTAATTTCGATATCAACAGAATCATTCTTTGAACCAATGCAACAAGTACATTGCTTTAAAGAGGGGAAAAATGTAGACACATAAAATAATCAACATCATGCATCTTGCTCTAACATCATGCATCGAATTATCCTATTAATCAGTTAAAATAGTTTATTGATTAATTCCTAAGGTTCATCAGGCTTAATTAAATAAATCAAATTATTTCATTAAGTTCTTAAGTTCTTCTTATTTGATTTAATAAATAAAACTGATTTAAATAAAATTTCAAACTCCTAATATCATCCAAGTTAATTAATCTATAATCATATTTACCCATTCTCTAGCTTTTGACTCAACTTGAGTCAAAATCTAAACTCTCAACTAACCAACCCACTTACACCAATAAATCATTTCTTTGATTTATTAACTCTTCCAATTTCTTTCAAAAAGGCATCAAGATGGAATATTCTGTCAATTTGAATCTTTCCTCCAAAGGACTTGTCCCTTCCAACAAAGCATTAAATGCTCTTACATGTCTCTCGCACAAGTCAAAGTTGGCATTTAATGCACCTTTCATCCCCCCTAAACATGTCATTTCATGCAAAATTCAAATTTGAAATTGGCACATTGGCCAAAAATTGCACATTCCTCACCCTCTCACACCTTGACAAGTGGCATCTTGTCATTGGCTTATGAATGATCCCACATTCATCAAAATCTCTCAATCTCCTACCCTTGAATCTATAAAATGAAAAGCATTTCTCCAAAACAACTACAACACAATTTGAGAACAACACAACAACACATTCTATGCAAAGTTACCCTCTACAAGAGAACTAATTTTGCTCCTTATCATCATCATCTTTCATTTTGGCAATCTTGCTTATTAGGAGGTGGGAAAGGGCTTTCTTTCTACATCATGAGGAGCACCACTCCCACTATGGAATAAAGTTTGATATTTCTTATGCTTTTACTTAGTTTTTTTTGTTCTAATTTATCTTGTTGGCTTAGGAATGATCAAATATTTCATAGGGATTCTCTATTTGGTTTGCTTGATTTAACTAACAATACTAATGTTTGTTGTTTTTGAGCAAATGCAGATTTTGACATCTATAATTACACATCAGGTACTACCCAAATTGTGGGCTTTATTGACTTAGATTGGGTTGGTGATGTTGATGATCAAAGGTCTACTTTTGGCTTTGTCTTTTATCTTGGTTTTGGTCCGATTGCATGGTCTTGCAAGAAGAAAACTACTATTGCATTATCATCAACTGAGGCTAAGCATCAAGATGTTGTTTTGGCTAGTCAAGAGGTTGTGTGGCTTTGATAGTTGATGACTGAGTTTGGCTTTCCTGTTGATCATCCAAATACTCTTTGGTGTGATAATTAGAGTGCCAAACATTTTTTTTTCAACCTAGTGGAACATCATTAAACTAATCATATTGAGATCCACATGCACTTCATTAGGCAACTCATTTAGGAGGGTGTTATTAGTTTGGAGTATTTTCCTATGAAACAACAAGTTGCAACATCTTCACTAAACCTTTGGAATCTCCTCACTATCTTTTGTTGAGATTGATGCTTGGGGTGAAGTAATGTTTCCTTGGGGGGTCTTGATGAGTCCTCCTTCCTTCTTTCTCTCTTTTTTGTTTTCTCTCATTTGGAGAGGGGCTTTTTCCCACATGGTTTTTCTCCATTTCTTTGGTTGTGAGAGACTTTTTTTTAATTGTAGTTGTACATGGGTACCTAACATGGCCTTAATGTTGGGACCCATTTTGCACCTCATATTGCATAAGAATCTCCCTAAGTTGCACTTAAGGGGGGGTGTTAGAGTAGTCTTACATTTACTTAGGACTTCTAACATTATTAAATAGTTATTATTTAATAATTTTGTTAGGTGTATTTTATTTTTGACTGTTGAGGTAGTTCAGGTTGGTTGTTCCCATACCTCATCACACCCAAAATATTAATACCAGGGTTTGTACATTATTTATCATCTCATTTTTTATTCATTCTTCACTCTTGCTTCAATAGCTTCTCTTGTGTTTCTTCTCTCAATCATGTGAAGGTTTCTCTTGGGTGGTTTTCTCTAACAAAATATTTAGTAGCAATAAGGATATGTTTATGGCCATCAAAGGAATAAGGGTTAATATTACCAATGAAATTGAGTCCCAACATGGAGAAGGGTCATGGAGCTATAATAGGTTGTAGCTCTTCAGAATGAGCACGCACTAGATTGCCATGTTTTTGATAAGCCATGTGATTATAAATATATTGACAAGCACCATTTTTCATAATAGGGGCCAATAATATCCTATTCTAAGGAGCTTCTTAGCCAAGGCCATGCCACTAGTGTGTGCCCCAAAAATACCATCATGGAATTCCTTGATAGCCAAGGTGGCCTCATCTAAGTTTAAACAACATAATAGGGTTCCAATATAGGCTCTGTGATATAAAGTACCACTAAAGAGGGTGAAATGGGAGGTATTTTGGATAAATTTTTATTGTTGATTACATGATAGGATAAATTGTAAGGTTTGGTCATGAAGGTAAGTATAAATATTGTGATACCAAGGGGAACTAGGAACAACAATCTCACACACCATATTGACTTCTAGCATATTATATGTTGGGATCAATAATAGTTTAACCAATAATTGATACTGCTATGTATCAGTGTCCACTTTTAAAAGAGAAACAATATTGATTGTAATATTTTTAGACTTATTACTAATACGTTGAACTTTCTCAAATAGAATAAAAGTGAAATAATACTTAATGTTGTCAACCATTCTCTTATAAGAAATGAGATTTTCATCTTTTGTGAGATATTCGTTGTTGACATGTTTGGTGACTAAATAAGAATCACCATAGACTAATAGGTCCATTGTATGGCTAGTTTTAGTCTTGAGATGATTGCTTTATATTTTTCTATATTTTTTGTACAAGGAAATTTAATTATAAAGGATTTAGGTATGAAATCCACTTGTGGTGTGAGAAATATGCTTGCCCTAGAGTCATGAGAAGTAAAAGATTCCTCAAAATACTTCCATTTTGATAATTCCTCAAGAGACAAAATAGAATCATATGGAAAATTTGTTACTAAGGGGCAATGACCCACTAAAGGTGCCTAAATGCTAGTTGATATGCAAGAACCTGTCCCTTACTTGCCTTTTGGTCTATATACTCAAATTCAAACTCACTAAGTAAAAATACCATGCGATATAGAGAATTGTCTATATATATTTTATTTAATATGAACTAACAATTAACAAGAAATAAAACATCCAACATAAGAATATAACAAATATATATGTTCTAGATATTAGTGTTAATGATCTATGTTGAAGAAAATATGAATTGATCTTATGTCTAGTTCAAATAGGTGACTATAAAATATTTTATTAAAAATAAAATAATGTACAAAAATTAATTTATTAACAAATATTTAAAATAGGACATTTTTTAATTTTAAAAAAGTTAGAATCTTCACATTCAATATCAAAAACATTAGTTTAGATCATCTTCAATATTATAATGGGTTGTTTGCTATAAATATTAGAAAGTGAAAATTTGAATTAAAATATTGTTTGAATGTCTCACCTATATGAAAACTAGAACACACCTTTATACTTTTTCTTATAGATATGTCATAATTTAATAAATTTTATCTAATTCTAAAAAATATTGTAAATTAAATTTTTAGTATTCATGTTATGAAATTTATATTTTTTTTTACATAAAATAAAATTTAAAATTGTTCACACAATTATGGTAAAAAAAAGAGATGCTAACAAATCTTAAAAAACAAATTTATTATAACATGATCAAAATCTTTCGCAACATAAAATTTGGATAGATGAAAGCATTTATAATGTATACAATATTCAGATTGACAAATGACTCTTTGTCAAGAATATTGACTATAATAATAGGTTAAATTTTAGCATCTAACATTTTTTGTAAAGATATAAACTAGCAATGACACCTGAGTGTGCAATGGGTACGCCGAAGAGTTTGTGGATGGTGAATTAGGGAGAGATTTTGGTAAAAAATTTACAATGAAAAGGTTTGTGTGTTTGTGTGTGTCTGTACATGCCAAGTGTAGATATAATGAGTAAAATGTGTATAGTGTATATTTAAGTTTGATATTAAGTATTCGTATATATGTATATTAAGTATCTAGCAGCCTCCACATGATGCAAATAATTATAAACAAAAGGTGCAATTGGATGAGCAGCTAGAATCCCAAACGCATGTCCTTAGATGTCCCACTACATAAATTTGTTGTTTGAAGGTAGGAGATTTTATTGTTTAAAAGCTTACAGTAATTTTCTTTAAAGAAATCCAACGGGAGCACTAAAGAAAATGTAGAATGCACCAAAAATAGAAAAGTTTGGGGACAAGCGTCACTGTTGAAGGACATGCCAAAGAAATCCACCTCATGGTTGAAGTAGGTAAAACAAAAGCTTCACTCCACATAGAGATTATACATAAAAGGAAATTCATAAGAAGCACAACCAATGCTAAAAAAATTGAATTTCACCTGTCTTTGCTGATTCTTGAAAGAAACATAAATATATAAAAGAAGGCTTTTACTCACTAGACGAAACTTAGATTTATGCTATGAATTAAATTGATCATTCCAAAGTTATGTAGTTATATACATAATTGATGTGACTCAAATTTATGTAATGAAAGAGATTTATCATTACATGGCCTATAATTAGTGCATCAGTATGCAGTAGAGTCATAATGAGAACCTGAGATATAGCCTAGGAAAATGGGAAAACACATCTCAAAAGATCGTATTAGAATTTAGAAAAAATATTGGGTAAAGGAGGTGCCATTATGTGAAGACATACGAAGCTTGGAAAGTTATAAAGATTTACATTTTAGAAAATATAAAAGTTTAGTTACTATAACATCTATAAACACAATATATAATAAAAGTTCCAATCTATAATATAATAAAAAAACATTAAAATAAATAAATAAAATAGTAATTAGTACTTTTTTTTGCTAGGATAGTTCTGTCAATTCAACCTAATTTTTTTTTTTGCAAATGTAAATTAAATAATAAATAATAGAAAAGCAATCCATCAATCATGTCAACTTCATTTGAAGAGTTCAAAGCTGATAAAATCATTCAACTTGATATTAACATATGTAGTTGTGCCAATAAAAAACAAATAACGAAGAAATGTAAGCTTAGGAACAAGCTCAGTAACATCCTACCATGTAAGCATGAATTGATATAAACACATCATAAAAATAAGAGCAAAACACTGTTGGAAAAAGTAAATATTAACAAATTTTGAATGTTTAAAGTTTTAAAAAGAAAACTATCAATCCAATTCTTGGAGTAGAATAACACAACAAAATGGGGCACATGAAATTTACCAAGCACAAGGAAAAAGCATATCTTTTTGAAAAATAAACAGCAATGTAGATCTTAAGATAATTGTGTGAAAATCTAGAGTTATGAGATATCTTTGAAGTGTTGTTAGTTTTTTGCAATATTGGACAACATTCTATACTTTTAATAGGATTGTTTGGTGTACCAGCGTATCAATTATAGTAGAATATGAGACATGAAAACATATTAGAATACATAATTAAAACTATGTGGTAGTTAATGGACCCCAGAAATACGTAATTGTAGAATTTTTGTGCTATAAATAATAAGAGTTCACAAACTACAGGCATCAAAAGCATAAAAGATGAATGATTTTTGTCAAATGTTTTTGTTGTAACTGTATACACTATAGAGTAAGTAAAAGAAATATATCAATTCATGGAATGCAATTATCACAAGATATCCATAAGATTGATTATTCAATTTTGACATTGTTCATGTTTTGTATAGAAAAAACCAAGTGTATTGCAAAGAATATCTATTTCATTGCTTGGAGTTTTGTATTTGAGAACAATATTTATAAACTTAATTTAGATTTACAAATAGGAAACAAGAATTTTAGTAATTAGTAAATTTAATTTTGAAAAATTGACAATTAAGAAAGACCAACTACTTGCATGTTAAGGAAATACAGTGTTAATATTGAAAGTATTTTTGAAAATGGAAATTCAGGGGAAATTGGCAAAATTTTCTTTATGAAGATACTATCTACAATGATATTATTGGGAGGGCATATTAAAGATGAGTATAGAAAGAGTAACTGATTTATTTACATTGCATCCATGTGGAAGCATAGTATAGGCACAAGAAAAGAACTAATAACAGGCTAATGCATATCAAGGTAATTTTGAAAAGAAACGATTATTGCAATTGCAACAATGGTATTATAGAGTTGATCTTATTTAATCTCCCTCAAGAAATTGCACAAGCCCTCAAGTTTTGTGCAGCTAGATTGGTACGTTGACATTGAGGCTTGGAGCATCTCAATATCCAAATTTGTGATAGAATTTGCTGCTTGACATGCACATTTGAGTTTGTTGACAATGTCGATGCAACTATTAGATATAGTTGCAGAAAGGTGTTGAATGGTTGTATGCACAGAGTCTGGTTTATTAACAGTTGACAATGACTTTGAAGTTGTTGGGGGGCTTGGTTGTATAGGAATTTTCGATTGTGTAGCCATGACCTGGCATGCATGGATGGAATATACATATAAGTTGAAGTAGAACATTAGAATTTAAGAATGATAATGAATGAGCAAAGGATGACAATTAATCAGAAAGAAAATGATAAGTTAACATAATTATGTAGTATATGTTGGACTTTAGGAACATTAGATTAAATAAACATAATGTAAAACAAACGTTTCAATTAAAAATGCATTATGTGGAAGTGTAGATAAGGTTATTGAATTTTGTAATCATTTTTTAGCAGACATAATAATAAGCATTGAAGGAGTTTGGAGGGATGAACCTGTGTTGGAATGATGGATGCACTGGTGGACCTTTGCCAGGAAGAAATATTCAACCACAAAGAAAGTACGATAATGGCATGCAAATCTAGATTATATTATGATCTATCAGATTGATAGATAGATTGATATTTTACAAAGAGTACATATGCCTGATTATATAGGAAAGTGCTAAACCTAGAATGAAAAGGATGTTGCCAAGTGTTCAAATCACTCTTCATGTGACAACAAGAAACCCTAACCAACTACCTAGGGAATGATAACAAGATGGAGATAAGTTCTAGAAAAGACAACTCATCTTCTAGAAGGGAATCTTATCTCAACAACTTTATTAAATGATTAAATACAACTTAAGAATAATATGATTAATTAAAACCTAAGTTAACTTATGCTAGTGTAATAATTAATTAATTACACTTACAACATGTAGTTATTTGCAATACAAGTGTTTATTCATGAGTTTATTTCCGACAATGCCAGTAAGGGTTTCTCCTCTTCCTTTCGACATGCTACAAATGGACTCTGTGTGGGTATGTGCAAGATCATCATGGAAAAAACAAGTCCTTAAGTGGCAATGAAAATTCAGAAAATCAGAGTTGGGCAACTTGACATAAAAATTTGAATAAGTTATCTATATTATTTCAAAAATATGTAAGAATAGAATATGTGGCAAATTAAATATAGTTTCTAAACTACTAGGTTAATTTTTGTAAAAAAAAATCTATTTGGTGAAAATTTGAAATTTCAATGTAGTAGTACTTAAATTTGAGGGAAAAAATAAAAAGTAGGTGTCTGTCTAACCACCCTAACCATAATAAAATCATAATATATTTTTATAAAATTTTAGATATAAGTAGAGGACTCATGTCCGGATGTGATACATATTTTTTTGTAATTTTTTTTTAAATAAATAATTAATTATGAATTTTTTATTACAACTTTTAAAAATATAAAAAATCGTATGTCTGACCACCTTAACTTGGTCAAAAATTAATGGAATTCATTTTTTTCTTTTTAATCCTATAGTATGCGAAGCATAGAATGTGACACATGTTTTGGATTCAAAAAATGTGATACCATTTGAAAGCTATAGATGTTTTTCTATTAGACTATCAATCAAGACTTTAGTTGTAATTCTAATAAAAATTAAATAATAATTATTTATTAGATTCTAAAGAAAATATAATTTATATTGGTAGAAAGCTGAGAAGCTCCTTTACAAACCCTTTTCGTTTTATCAATTTTAGATAAAATAAAAGTTGTCAGCCACATGGGCGAAGTCTGGAAAAACAAGGTAAGTTGTTAAACACGTTTGACATGTTGACTTTTAGGATTGGCAGGTCCGAACCAAATCCCAAGCCTAATACCGAGCCTAATACCAAGGCATTAAATTTTGTGTCAGAATATTGAATATCGGACTTAAATTGGATATCCGATTTGAATTCGATATATGATATCTTTTAGATCAGTTTTAAAACAATTTATAAAATCTTTAATATATTATTTAAAAATGCAATTAAGTTTATAATTTAATATATATAATATCCAATAAAGTTTGTAATGTAATATATTTAATATACAATTGATGGTAATCTCTTGCCAAATTATGTATTTAATATATAATATATTATTAAATGTATAATATTTAAATATTATTTCAACATTTTAGTTAATCTATAAATATTTTAATATTATTTCAATATTTTAGTTAATCCATAAATAATTAAATATATACATTACCAATTTATAAAATATTTAAATATTATCTCTTTCCCTCTTGCTCTCTCCACCTCTATCTCACTCAATCACTCCTCTCTCTCTCTCTCTCTCTCTCTCTCTCACTCTCCCCTCTCCTTCTCTCTCTCTCTCTCTCTCTCTCTCTCTCTCTCTCTCTCTCTCTCTCTCTCTCTC
>CM021109.1:6639370-6747507 GCA_007115665.2 Sequoiadendron giganteum
TCTCTCTCTCTCTCTCTCTCTCTCTCTCTCTCTCTCTCTCTCTCTCTCTCTCTCTCTCTCTCCCTCTCCTATCTCTCCTTCTATCTCTCCCTCTCTCCCTCTCCCTCTCCCTCTGCCTCTCCCTCTCTCCCTCAACTCTAAACCATCTCTCCCTCTCCCTCCCCCCACTCTCCCTCTCACTCTCTCACTCTCCCCTCTCCTTCTCACTCCCTCTCCTTCTATCTCTCCCTCTCTCAATTCTCACTCTCTCACTCTCACCCTTTTTCCCCCTCTCTCCATCCTTACTCCCTCCCTCTCCCTCTCTCCTTTTTCTCTCCCTCTCCTCTCCCTATCCCTATTCCATCCCACTCTCCTCCCTCTCCCTCTCCACTTCCCTCTCCCTCTCCCTCTCCCTCTTCTCCTCTCCTCTCCCACCCTCCCACTCTCCTCCCACTCTCACCCTCTCCCTCTTTCTCCCTCTCTTCCTCTCTCTCTCCCTCTCTCCCTCTCCCTCTATCTCCCTCTCCCTCTCCCTCTCCCTCTCCCCCTCTCCCTTTGGTCTATGCGTGTACAAATCGGATATCCGATTTGTGGAACTCCATTGTGTAGAGGTTAAATCTTACCATTAGAGAACATGTTTTATAAATCGGATATCCGATTTGTATGCCATAGAAAAACCCCATGTGGGTCATTTTTGTGCATTCCAACGGACCTTGCATTTTGTTTGCAACACTTTGTAGGTGAAAAACACATGGTTTCAGACAGGAAGAGACAAAGATAAACTTTTAGGAGATTCTTGTACTCAAATTTGTCATACATATTGATTTTTTAGCATCTTTTATTTGGTATAATGGGGAGTAGCAGTCGTCGGAAGCAAAAACGTAAGAGAAAGCTGAAAAAAGAACAAATTGAAGGATATAGACAAAGAGATAGAGAAGGTCATAGAAAGAAAAGACAAGGTATGTTAAATATTGGTGAACCTAAACCCTATGGTCTTTCAAGTGATGAGGAAATTGAATATGTTCAAGGTGAAAATGTAGAACATGATATTGAAATTGGGAATGAAAATGTTCAAATTGATATTGAAAATTTTCAAGGTGAAAATGTTGGAATTGAAGATGTTGAACATGATATTGAAATTGGGAATGAAAATTTTGAAATTGATAATGAAAATGTTGGAATTGAAGATGTTGAACATGATATTGAAATTGGGAATGAAAATATTGAAATTGATAATGAAAATGTTGGAATTGAAGATGTTGAACATGATATTGAAATTGGGAATGAAATTGTTCAAATTGATATTGAAAATGTTCAAGGTGAAAATGTTGGAAATGAAGATGTTGAACATAATATTGAAGCAAGTGTAAATTATTTTTCACCAAATTACATGAGAAATGAAGAACCTTTTGTGGAAGAAAGAGGTATTCCAAATTCAAGACCTTCAAGGACCCCTAAATGGTTAGTTGAAATTGATGATAACATTATAAACAATTTTGAAGGCAAGAGGTCAACATGAAATATTTGGTTGTGGGCTAGAATACTTTTCAACCAATATTTTAGTGATAAGACATTGACTGAGCAGTGCCAAATTTTTGTACAATTGCTAAAGTTGCAAAAGATGAGACCTTTGCTAGCCAAATTGAAGATTCGTCTGAACAAGAGGATCGAAAAAAATTATATTATTGTCAAAAATCTTTTTAATGCTCTCAAGTCTATTGGAAAAAATAACAAGGAAAAAGATAAGAGAGCTACTCGGAGAGTCATTACCACCACCATAGTAAGCCATCAATTGAAAAAGGCTCACTTTATGAGACAAACTTGTATTGATTTTGACTTAAATCGTAAATCTTTGGATAGAGCACTTGCAAGAAGAGAAAGAATAGATGATCCTCTTCAAAATGATACATGGGATTTTTCCAGAAGGCTTACACATGTTGATAAGAAGCTAACTGATAATGTAAAATAGACAATTCAACAATTTTGGCATGATAACTTTGAGTATCACCCAATGCAAAAGATGTTTTAAAGTTAAGAATTGGTAGTTGATACCGTACACCGCATACTAAACATTTCTTGGAATCAAGCCAAATAATGTTGTTCAACAAATTTAATCAAACACATCCAAATATGGAAATCTCACAAATAAATTTTGAAGGTTTGAAGCCATTCTATTGTGTGCCTCTTAAGATTCATAGTACTTGTTGTTGCAAATACCATGTGGAGTTTTCAATGTACCATGAACTATTATGCTATATACGTTCTACTTTGCATACTAATGAAATGTTGCAGTAGTGTGGTGCAATGCATCTTCCGAAATCATCAAGGGACTTGATAGATCTATTTTTATCTTCTAGGGATGATGGTTCCTTTTTCTATAGAAATGATTATTTAAATGCGAAGTGCTCACAATGTGGTGGCTTGTCAAAGTTTGTTCAATGCTTTCATGAGGGTTCAGAACATGAATTTGGAAAGAATCTTGTTGAGAAAAAGAGATATGAGATAGTCAAATATACTTTGCAGAGTGGAGGTGAAGGTTCTAGATGCGAGTTAGTTACAAAAGAATGCAGTGTTGCTGATTTTATTTCAGATTTTAAGGACAATATTTTCTACAAATATGCAAGGAATAGTCATAGGTCTCAGTGGTTGGATCAACAATTCAGGATATGTAAGGACTCTTTTCCGATTGGCACTATTATATCAGTGGTTGATTTTGCTGAAAACTACACATTGCAACCACAAAAGGAGGTACAATCCCAGTATTACAATCCTATTCAGATTGCTATTTTTGTCCACATAACGTTTAGACATGCACCTGATAGTATAGAGGAGGAGCGAAAGATAATAAGAGAGTATCATTTTTATATGAGTGATGATAGATCTCACTCGTCCGAGTATGTCCAACATTGTTTCAAGAATTTTTTTGAGTTCTTGCAAGAGCATGATATAGCACTGGGCCGACATCTCATTTGGTCAAATAACTGTACAAGTCAATTCAACAATGCTCGTAGTTTTTATTGGTTGAGTAGAATGCATGTAGAGAGGGGTGTACCTAATATTTGGAGTTTTTTGAAGCTAGCCATGGGAAAGGAGAGCATGATGGAGCAGGTGCATGTGTAAAAAGAGCTCTAGTTAAGGAGAAATTGAAGATTTCGGGAGAAAAATTCAGTGATGCACGTTCTATTGTTGATTGGTGTAGTTCAACATTGTCACAGGGAGGGACACTTGATTCAACAGTGCACAGATTCTTTTGGTTGGTTGAGGAGGGTATAATGGGAGGCAGATTGGATTGTCATACAATCAAAGATTCTTCAAAGATGCATTCGTTTCAAAGCTTAGATGCAAGCACATGGACCATTTGGACACGACAGTTGGCTTGTTTTTGTTAGAGTTGTATTCAGTGTGAGTGGGATCAATGCGAGTCAAGTGAGTGGGTGGATACATGGGTTCCACAGTATCTAACACCTTTATCTCAAACTATATCCATAACAAATTACACAATGGAAAGTTCACTTGATTACGACTGGCTTTCAGATCTACTACATCCAGGACATGTTTTTGAAGTTGTTGCACTGCAGGGGAATGAAGAGAGATCAAAATATTGGTTGGCTCGATGTGTGCGGGTAAATCAAAAGCTAACACAATCGATGGAAGATGATGATGGGTTCATGTATCCTACAGGTTCAGTTGTGGTTGCAGGAACTTGGTTTCAAACATAGATGATTAGAAATAATGGCATACCTACATTTGAAGAATACGAGAAACACAAAACCATTCTCATGTATTCACACCTTGTTATAGCAGAAAATGTTAAGTTGTTGAAGCATCATGCAAAACCAAAGACAAAACAACTATGGACACTTAGTAATGTTGATCATGAAGCAATATTGGATACTCTTAAGCAAAGAGATGACCCTTTAGGCACACTTGAATAGCATATTCAAGAATGGAAAGTACAATGCTTAAGCCTCTTTTTTGTTGTGACAATATAGATATATCATTTGAAAATTTTTATGATATTCTTGGCATGATTGATCATGGACCTGCTGCAATAATAGCCAACAATTGATCCTTTCAAAGAGGTATGCGACATATTACTTTAATATAGATTGGTTATTCAAAGAATCTTTGATAGTTTGCATTACCAATTCATCATCATTCAATATGTTTAGATTAATATGGATTTGTTAGTCTAAGCATATTTTTTGTTGTTACAATATAGATTTATCATTTGACAAATTTTGCGATATTCCTGCCACGATTGCTCATGGACTTGCTGCAACAATAGGCAGCTCTGATCCTTTCAGAGAGGTATGCGACAAATTACAATAATATCGGTTGGTTATTCTAAGCATATTTTCTATTGTATGTAGTTTAACTGCTACCTTGATGGTTTGTACAGGTGCTTGTCAAACAGGCACTACTCGTAAACGACAATGACAACATACTACTCTTGTGGAAGACTATGCCTTGAATGCCTCAAATAGGAAAATTTTGTAAAAAATGAATTTTGAAATGTGAAACAATGTAAAAAGGTCATAACTGTGTATAGGCATAATTTATATATTGTGATGTTTTTTGAAATACGGTTCAAATGTCTGCCATTGTACTTAATCAATCTACAACCAGAGGTTTTCTTCCTGGTTCTTTCTTGTCGGTATGCTCGTTTGAACCAGGTTTTGTAATAGCTCCCATTTATATATAACAAATTATAGTGGCTTGCCACTTTTTTGAGAAAAAAAGAAGTAAAAAGTTCATTGTGAATTTCATTTTCCATGTAATTGATTCAAGTTGATTGGGCAAGAGCTAAGACTTGCAAAATCTTGATCCAACCTTAAATATTTCTACCCCCACATTTCATTGACATTAGCACTTTGGACTCTTAAGGGAAAACGCTGCTCCGATGCAGCTCGGAGCAATTCGAAGTATTTGGTTGCAAGAGAGAACCATACCTAGCGTAAAAATACCCATCTAGATGTGTTGGAACAGTCTGTTGGGTCGTACGAGTTCGAGAATGAAATTTGCACCACTTTGCAACTTTACACTAATTGCATTTGGCAACTTTTCCCTCAACTGAAAAATCATCACCACGGGAAAACGCCTTCGAGATAGAAAAAACCGAGAGAGGTTATTGTAGATGGTCTCAACATGATCCCATATCCTCAGACGAAGATTCTGTAAGCATCATGGTTTCTGAGAAATAGTCCGTCAAAGTTTTCTGCCTTTTAGCACTTTGGACTCTTAAGGGGAAACGCCGCTCTGATGCAGCTTGAAGTGATTCGACGTATTTGGGTGAAAAAGAGAACCATACCTAGTGTAAACATACCCATCTAAACGTGTTGGAATAGTTCGTTGGGTCGTACAAGTTCGAGAATGAAAGTTGCACCACTTTGGAACTTTACACTACTTGCATTTGGCAACTTTTCCCTCAACTGAAAACTCATCACCACAGGAAAATGCCTTCGAGATAGCAAAAACTGAGAGAGGTTATTGTAGATGGTCTCAACACAATCCTATATCCTCAAACGAAGAGTTTGTAAGCATCACGGTTTCTGAGAAATAGTCCGTCAAAGTTTTCTGCCTTTTAGCACTTTGGACTCTTAAGGGAAAATGCCGCTCCGATGCAGCTCGGAGCGATTCGACGTAATTGGGTGCTTCTCCTTGAAATCGGCCTACTGCTGTAAGATGAAGCGCTACTGCTCAAGTGCAAACATTTTCTTGGATTGCAAATTATCCTGAAAGAACTTGATTGAGGAAATGAGCAAACATCACCTTGTATTTATACAAAATAAGGTGACTCTTCAAGGAAGTCGGCCTCTCTTGAAAATAATAAATTACAAAATAATATCAAAGAAGGTCGGTGGTGCAGGAGCACCTAGAAAACACTAGGCAATTAGGAAGTCTAGGATGAATTTTTGTTTTTGATGTGTTACCTTGAAGGTCATGTTGACCATTGAGATAGAGTTAGAGGCTTAGGAACATGTCTTGATCATGAGTGATCAGGAGGATAAGGAGTGGAAAGGCTTAATGAGTTTTGGAACTCATTTTACTCGACATTGGCAAAAAGTGCAAAATGGTACATTTTTGCAAATTTTCCACAAGGTAACTACAATGTTTGACCAAGGGGAGGCATAACTACGTTTTTTGAACTATATAGGGTTTTCCTCAACTTGAGAGGAAGGTTGGAAGCTTTTTCATTATTGGAAATTTATGATTACAAGAGAAGACAGTGATAAATTTGTGTAATTTTTTTGGTTTTTGCTTTGAATTGTGTGTTAATGGAGTGATCTTGACACTGTGAATTGTGTAGAATGTAGTGCAATTTTCTTCCAAGAATTGTGTGGAACAATAGGTAGCTAGTTTCTTCGGTTCAAGCATTCTTTTGTAGTTAGTTCGTTTCTTTTGACCATTGAGATAGAGTTTTGGAACTCATTTTACTGATTAAGGGTAGATTAAGGGCTTTAGTTCTTGGAGAATGCTAGTCTTTAGGGTAGATTAAGGTCTAAGGAAGAGTTAGAGACATTGCACCAAGATTGAATTGGTAGGTTGATTTGTGATGGTAGTGGGGTTGGCTAGGAGAACCAGGGGTACCTAAACATGAAGAAGGTCCTAAAGGTTAAGGTGACAAAGTAAGACACCAAGGAGATCTTGCAAGCAAGACCCAGAGCATGGAACAATGATTGTTCCATCCAACCCTACCCTATCAGTTGGCCTCATCCATGTAAATAAAATGAGTATAAATTAAATAGCCATAGGCTATCATTTAATTTATTACAACTTAATGTGATCGCTATCATGTATGAAAAATGTGGTAGCATAGATAAGGTAGTGGACTATTTGAAAAAAAAATTCAAAGAAATGTGGTCTCATATAACTCAATGACAAACAAATGCAATTGACAAATGTTCATAGTTTTTAGTTATGCAATGTGAAGTAATTGCATAACTGCTTAGGTTGACTTTGTAAGAACTATATTGTAATTGAAAATTTTTCATCTATGAACATCTAGTTGTTAGTTATGCAATGTGAATTAATGATTTTGAGTTCGAAAGATGTGTAATGCAATGTAATCAGCGATATAAATATAAACTACATAATATAACCATTTAGTTTTAAGCTATTGTACATTGATATTTAACCATTGCTCAAGATAAAATTTTCAAAGAGTTTAATCATGCACACATGAGGAACAAATTAAATTTTGATTGTCAACTTCTATATATCAAATTATCCAATAATCAAGTGTATGTCCATATACAAAAATGGCATCGACGCCAACTCAAACAAAGTTTTACAAAATGTGCCATATGCCATCTCAATATGTATTCAAAATTTACATGCCAAAATGTCTATCTCATCCTAAACTACTGGTGGATCATCAAAATGGAGCCACTTTGAAGCACTCATTGGCTCTGAAGGTAGCTGCCCAGGAAAAATTCAAACCACAATTGAGATTAGTTATACTATATAATTTAAAATCTAATAATTAACATCAAAATCAATATAAATTGAATTTTAATTGAACTCTAAAATTGAAATCTTCATTACCTGAAGTATACGTCTCTTCAAAGGGTCAGGAGTCCTAGAATATACCAAATCAACTTTTGAAATGCCAATATATATATGTGAACAAAAACATAAAATTGATCCAAGTTAGGATATGATTATTGGTAATAAGAACTTATTTACCAAACACAAAATAAAATAAGCACATGTACCTCTTTAGGTTGATCTTTTTCTTTATCTCCTTCAGGTGTTTTGACACCTCCTCTTTGATGGGTTTCAACACCTACTCTTTGAGGTGTTCCAATAACTAATCCTCTAGGCGGTATGTCCCTTGTCAACATATCTGTAAAGCTCATAATTTCCTGTAAATAAAATTGACAAGTACATATGAAACTACCAATCTATGTCAACGTATGTATAATCAATATAAGATCTTAAAAATATTAATTCAATCCATTTTGAGTTCAATTACCTTCCCCTTATCTAGATTTGTGCCTTCATAGTCTGGTCGAGGCTGAACCTCACTCACATTGGGTATTTCCTATAGGAGGAAAACAAGATAAACATATAAGCTATTATATAATTTCATTAATGACAATTCAAATGACCAGCAATTATATAATATAAAATGTAAACGAGTGAGTGTGAAAATATATACTGCATGTGTGTCCAATCTAAATGAAATGGCCCTAAGGGTGCTATCAGTCACCCGTGTGAGATCCTCCTCAGTCATCAACTATTAAATAGACCATGTAAATAAATATTAGTACTTGATACTATCTCTTATTAATATTCATTTAAAAACAAATGCAAGTTATGAAATTACAACTTAAATCTTACCTATGTCACTATTCCAGCATCTCCCTCTCTAGCAAGAGAGGACTCTGTAGGGTGCGCTCCACTCCCCTGTGACTGATCTATAATGTCTACATCATGGAGGTCATAATCAGAAGTGTCCAAGGGATGCTCAGTAGGCTGTACAAGAGGACTCAAGCATATCTAGTGGCACACAAATATGTGGACCTGAGGAGGATGATGCAACAGCACTGGAGCTTTCACCAACATAACCAAAATGTGGCTGAGCTATTGTAGAAGCATGTGAAACCAAATGACCACTCAAAGAGTGAATAGCCTTAATAGTTTGTGTGGATGCATCCTCGATAATCTTTGGATGATATATTGGAGGTGGTGAAGGAAGGGGAGGAAGGGGAACATTTGGGAACGGGACTACTCTAACTGCCCCTGGTCTATCCTAGGGCATACCTCCACCGACGCCCTAGAAGGGTTTAATGTCAAAGTAATTGACATGATGCCCTAACACAAACTCAACATATAATTTTTTAATAAAGTAAAATGGTATGTCAAAATTATTGTTCGATGGTCTATCAAAAACCATACACCAATGATCCCAAAAGTTAGCTACAATGTCCCTATGCATGCACCATTTTATGGAAAGTTTTGTTCTATTAACATTCACTGGCAAACCGGTGCGAGGGTCAATGAATAAAAAAGCTATTTGGGCTTTAGTTATTTGGAGATCTTTCACATCATCGTAAGACAATCCACATCGATAATACTCCCTCATGTCTTCTCACCACAAATAAAAAGAATTATGTTGGGTGGAGAGGGTTTCTATATTTTTAATTATTTCTCTCAATGTGTTTGTCATATCTCTCAATCGAGGCATTGTCTGATAAATTTCACAAATGCCCCTCAATTGCCCCAATTTTTCACCAATTAAGTCTTCAATTGGTGGCTGCGGAGGTGTTGGAGCATTTGGCTGTGGAGGTGGTGGAGCATTTGGCATTTGTGGATTTACATTCACTACCATAATACCTAATTAAAGTTAAAAACTAATTAAACTAATTGAAATTACACAATATAAATGAAATTATTGTAAGAAAACCCTAGTTTTTAATAAAAATCCAAAAAAAACATACTTTTTCACAAAAATCAATAACAAACTCTTATTTTTGATAAAAATACATTAACAACACTAATTTTTAATCAAGATCCATTTGAAAACATTAATTTTTAATAAAAAATCAATGTAAACTCTAGTTTTTAAAAAAAATCAATAGAAAACCGTATTTTTGAATATTTTTTAATAAAACCTAATTAAACTTATCAAAATCTATTGAAAAATCGATTACAAGATCGAAAAAATCAAATACATAATTTTCAAATTGGATATCGGATTTGGGATTCTCCTCTTGCGCCCGCGTCAAACTGTGAGAAATGAAATTAAAGAGTCGGTTGTTTTTTATTATACAGTTTCCAGAAATTGGATATCCGATTTGAATCAGATATCTGGTTTGTGGAAACTACCTTTGGTTTTTGGTTCAAGTAGAAGTACTGTTGCCCGAACCTAGAAAAGTCAACTAGGCCATTTCCATGTTTTTGAGCCAATTCAAAATGTGATTTTTTCTCATTGCCACTTTTTGGCCCATCATGATCCTACACATACCCATGTCATGCGTGCATATCTTTGGAATGTGAAGGGTGTTTTGATACATAGGCCTGCCAATGCACGAACTCTAGAAATAGTTGTGAATGTAAGGCCTTGGCAGTCTACATTGCCGATGTCAATCATTGCCTTTTCTAGTGTAAGACCTTGTGATTTGTGTATTGTTAGAGCCCATGCCATTTTAAGGGGGATTTGATGACGGAGTCCATGACTCATAGGGACATACTTTGGAATATTGACATCCCAAGCAGGACCTATGTAATTTTTTAATTGAACTATAACAAACAATGGAAGTGAAGGCGAATTTTCATCAGCCTTGTAGATTATTGGTTTGACTTGGCCAAGTGCACCATTCACAAGCCCTGTTTCCACCCATAAATTTGAACATAACATAACCTCTTGTTCAACACACAAAAGGAACTTAGATTGTAGTTGTTCTTCATCAGGATTGGAGCATGGTGACCCCCTTAGTTGCTCGGAAGTTGACAAAGCAATAGGTTTTGCCAAATATAGCAACATTTGTTGGTTATGAAGTGAGACCATTTCATTTGTTGCAAAAAGATGTGTTGAGGACAAGAACTTTGTTTTCTCTATAGAGGCCAATGATGAGCTTGACCGCATCATGAGTACTTGCCAGTCTTCAACTATAAAATCTGTATTGCGAAGATTGTTGAGGATAGTATGAAAGGTAATTTGTGCTGGTTCCTTGCCCATCTGACGAAATATTTTTCTTAGGGTTATAAATTTTGTGAAGCTTTGCCATAGTGCACCACCATATGAGGCTGAGGCATACATGGGAATGACCTTGACTAGTGGAAGTTGGCCAAGGTCACCAAAAAGCATGACTGATCACCCACCAAATGAGAATTGATTGTGGCTAGGGAATGCTTCACATAGTCTCATGTATATGCTTTGATGTAACTTGGGACCAATGAATCTCATCTCATCTATTAATATATAGCGAATGAAGTACATTTTTTCTTGGAAGCTTGCTAGTGTTTGGCTTGTAGGGGGGACATATCTTTGATAGGTATTCGTAGGGCTGACTGGATTGTTGATGCTTGGATGTTGAAGGCTGCTACACCTGTAGGTGAAAGAAGTAGTAATGGTGAAGGCCCATTTTGAGATGAGTTATGGATTGCAATTTGGATGCCTTTTATTAGGTGTGATTTACCTGTTCAAGTAGTTCCTTGCACAATCATTTTGAAAGGAGTTTGGTAGCTAATTGTATTTAGATGGGAGAAAACTATATCAAATTCTTTTTTTTGTTCGAGAGAGAGCTCATACTGGGTAGGAGGAGTGGGAAGATGGGGCACTGCAAATGTAGGACGATTGGATTCTATGTACGTACTAGCGTAGATCAGTTCATGGGGAGTGAGTTGGGAAAAACCCCAATCATGGTGCAAGTCAATGTCACAACGACCAAGCATATCTAGCTCATCAAAGTGAAAAGGAAGGCTTGCGTATAGGCTTGATAATACTTGCCATTCAGATGGGTTTTTTTCCTACATTATTCCTTCTTGACTAGAAGAGGAAGTATTATTGGTTCCTTCAAAAGGGTCTGATGGTGTGCGGAGCACATGGCGAGGATGATAACTGGCTGCAAAACTCTCCCACTATTCTATATTATGAAATTTTGACAAAGTGAATTCATTGCAAATGCTATGGAATGGTTTGTACAGTAGTAGTTCACTCGAACAAAAATTATTCAAAGCAATTGGTGTCTTTGCAGGGATGGAGGTGAAGCGTGGTGAGACGTGTACAATGGCTTTAGTAGACCATTCTTTCCATTGGCTATGCTTTCAAGATGTCTTGTAGGTCCACTTCTGGGTGACCTCAAAAAGTGAAATAGCCTCTAATTGTGTTGGATGAACCATGTAAGAATCAATGCTATTTGGGGAGGTGGTGGTTGATTCAGATGAGAGACAGACCCGTTGAAATTTTTTTGGTTCACATTTAAAGAGACAAACGTTCTGCTAGATAGGGAGAGTGGAAGCTTAAGTAAGAGGTGGAAAGTTTCTTGGGCTCTAATATCACAATCCACTAGTGTATCAGCAAGCACTTTTTTGAAAGCTATTGGGGCAGGCTGTCAGACTCTATATTGGATGAAATACGAGATAACATTGCTTGGTATGTTTTAGACCTTTTTTCAGCTTTTGTGACATATTTTACAATATACTTGAGGATTGCGTGGATAGAAATAATAGGCTGGCAATCCACATTACCTCTCCAAATGGAGAGGATGGAAGGGTTGTGGAGATTTTAGCGATCATCATTGCGAGCAACGGTGAATTTTGGTTGGCTAGCTTCATCAATTGCAAGGGTTGAAATTTCTTGAGTGGCCCAAGGGGCTTTGTAACGACATTGTAGGGATTGGCCTTTTTTCCTAAGGCATGTTTGTAAGGTACACTTTGTATATCGTTGAACACAATTGACTAGTTTAGTGTAGTCAATGAGAGGGTCAACTTGTAAAATCATTCTACTGTCCATTAAACATGGGTCATCGCCAAGAGATCGATGGATTGCCTGGTTCCTTGATAGCAGCGTGTGGGGGTTCCATGCAGAGACATGAATTTCAATGTATTGAAGGGAATTTTACATTGATTGAAGGTTATTCCATTGTATTTTCCCAATATCAAGTGCTTCTACTAGCCAAAGGAAACCATGAATATGTGCAGAGCCTTTGTGTCACCATTAATACCTTGTAGATTTCTTTGTTTAGAAATAATTTTAATGGTATCCATTGGAATTGAACGTAGGGAAGTAAAAAATATTTACATGTACTAGTAGTCAGTTGGGCCAAGTAGTTTTTCCAAAACCTCTTCATGAAATGCAGTGAATCTATGGTGCATATAGTGTGTAGAAAGGTCTGGATTCTGAACAATATTTTGTATCCTCCATTTATAAGTGGCTTGTAGATTTGAAGGTGCAACTGATGACATGATCTTGTGCAAGTCTGGCCATTTTGTATCAACAACACTAAGGGTGAAGATTAGTGTTGGGCAGCCAACTTGGATAACCATATCAAAGAGCTCCCCTCTACAACAGTTCCAAAAAGGGCATGTTCCTCGAATTGATGATCCGAAACACACGAGTTTTTCAACAAGTTTTCATCTGGTAAGTCCTTTAAACATTGACGAAGATCAGAAATTGTTGCTAGAAAACGTGCATCAATGTGCTTGTGGACTAATACATATGTTGTGGATTGGCTGTGATGACACATAAGAATATTGAGTATGAAGTACCTGAAGCAAGGGTGTTGGCCAAACCTATTATCAAAGTACCTAAGCAAGTGGAGAGCATATTCATGTAACTTAACTTCTTGCATATGAAGTTGTTTGAATGTTGCTTTGCCATTAGGAAACAAAGTGGGGAAATCCATAACAAAAAATCCTTCAGTTGTGTACTCATTGATGGGAGATGGTGAAATGGGTGGCCAGTCCATAGATAAGGGTGGTCAAGCTTGACCTAATTGTAATATAGAACTCAAATCTTCAACTTCTCTACGTGCTGGTGGAAGGTTAGCTACAAAGAAAGTCGAGTGGTGTATGTCTTCTAGAAAAGGGTCGAAGGTTGTAGCATTTGTATGCATAGAGCTTGGAGATTTTGGGCTAGTGAATGTGGTTGTTGCAGATAGGAGGTTGGTAATGTTAGTGGAAGCAATCGGTAGACATGCCAATGTAGCCTCATCTAAGTGCACATTTTGGTAGTATGGGTCATGTGAGGTTTTGTAATGTAGTTCCTCATAAACACGTCCTCTACTCAAGTAGAAGCTATAGTCCTCATGGCCAATGTTTTTCCTATTTACTAATAGGATGTGTAATTCATCTGTACGTCTAGGAAAGTGGGTAATAATTGTAGAAATATCTTGAGGAAAAGAAATAGTGTGCCCACTATATTTCAGTTGGCCTCCCTTTGCATAGGTAACTTGAAGGATAGGGCTGACCCTAGCTATTAGCATCTCTTCAACTTGAGTAAGGTTTTTTAAACATAGAGGTTTCTCACTAGGGTCCATGTTATTCCATGCCGAGAAGTGATGGCCATTTTTTTCAAATGAACATCGGTGACAAGTAGACACACCATGTAACTATTTTATCCGTATGCGTGGATATTTTTCCATGTAGACTAGACAAGTTGGCATGTTTTAAAGTCTATCTAGCTTAGAATGGAAATAATTTTTTGCAACAAATATTTTTTAAGTAAATATTGGAGGCAGATGGATTTGGGTGGGAGAATTGGAGGAGGGGAGTGTAGATGTTTGAGTAAAGATTGGAGGCAGATGGATTTGGGTGGCAGAATGGAGGAGGGGAGCGTAGATGTTTGAGTAAAGGTTGGAGGAAGATGGATTTGGGCTGGGGAAATGGAGGGGAGTGTAGATGTGGAGGCACCAAGAAGGGTGCTATGTGTAATTTCTCATCTTCTTCTATTGACAATGTCTTTCCATGCATGGTACTGAGTGCATTGTTGTTGGTTACGACGGGCTCATTTAATTTGCAAGCTTGAATTTTCCATATCCATATATTATTTCGTATAGGTCTACATAAAAGGTTCAACATTAATTAATGTTATTACAAGTAATTACATTGAGTAGTAGACAATTGCATTGGTTAGAAGGAAAGCATTGGGAATCTTAGGAAAGAACAAGAGTGTATGTCACTGTAATTTTACATAGAAGGTGCAACTTTAATGGGGATAGCATCATAAAAGGTTGGAGTAATAAATGTTCTTAAATGGAATTATAAAAGAATCAAGACAATGTGCAAAGTAAATTCATTGAGCATATGTCAATAACATCGATTGAACGTAAAGCATTGTGAATCCCAAGAACCAAAAAGACTTCTGAATAATTAAATGTTTGTTTTAGATAAGTTTTGGTTTTACATGTTTGAAACTTGAAATGGATATGAAAGTGTACATAAGTTGAATCCTTTCAAATGCAATTGGAAGTATGCTCAAATATTTGGATGTAAAATTATGAACAAAACAAAATCATTAAATTTGTTTCTTCATATATTGCAAGTTGATGTGTGGTTATAGGTTAAAAGGTGTGTGAAATAAATTTCAGAGACACTATGCAGTACAGTGGTTTGCAACCCAACAAGTGGAAAGATATATATATATATATATATGTTTTTTGTGACTATCTGTTGTGCTTACAAATATGCACAATAGTACATGACAGTACAAGTGTACTAGAAAAACTTGTAATAGTAAAGCTAAGCATGTTTAATAGCTTTTGTAACAATGGTTTGTCCTTCACGACTGTTGAAAACATTTGATTGGATGGTAAGTGCCAGTAGAAACTCACAGTTGACAACTGTTTGTAGAATTGTTCTCGCTGCATCGGGTTTTGCTAGTAGGAGCTAGAAGTCTTCTACACAAACTCCTAAAAACGTTGTTGCTGGTTCTTCAAATGCAATAATATTAAGAAGATGGCCTGTATCATCTTGCAAGTCCATCTTTAGCATGTAGGTTAAATCGCAAGTAGCAATCTCTGCAAAACACTTGGGGCATTTAAATGCACCTGGGCTAATCTGGAGAACCTTTTTCTTACACTTTTTGCTTTCCACCATGCAAGGACATGACAGGTAGTAGAAGTTGTCTAAGTGGAGCTTTGTGATAGTGGCCTTTACAAAAACATTTTGTTTGTCAAGAGAGCTTGGTTGCGCAATACTTGAAATTGGAATTGGGTTTTCAAATTTTTGGTTTGACAAATGGGTCTTTGAAAGGGGAAGACAAGGTTTGGCAATCCCTGTAGTGGCATACCATGTCTATAATTTTGAGGCTTCAACCAAGTTGGGATTTATTACAATGATTGTTGGAAAGATAATATCTATAGATTTTTCAGACCATGAGGTAATACGACCACTTTTAATCAAAAGAATTGGTGGATTTGGTTCTAAGGGAATGTCAGCTAGTTGTTTCCCAGAAATTTGGCAATGGCTACCCCAAAGTGTGATGTCAATTGTATGGCTTGACATCTCCAAGATTGTAGATGTACATTTTGTTGTTTCGGTGCCATCCCTCTTGCGAATGGTTGATGCAGGGGAGATAGATAAAACAATACCAATTTGACATCTACAAGGGAATTAATAGGCAAGGACATTAATGATTCAATGCTTTTGATATGGTAGTTGTGAATTGGTATAGTGGACTCTACACAGGTGAAAGAAGTTATGGTTGAGGAGTTGTGGAGGAATATTTCCTAAGGGTTTGTGCCACTACTATATTTTGTGTTCCTAACTCTAATGCGGCCATTGGAGATGACATAAGTACTATTGGTATCGATGACATGGTAGAATCTATATACAAGATTATTAAAGCAGGTAACATGTATCTCAGAGCCTGCTTTATCTACAAAATCAAAACCAAAGACTTTCCCATCATTACTTGAATTTTTGTACTCATGAATTGGAATTTTAGCAAGGGCACGACCTTGAATGGACCAATTCTTATGGTTTCGTGTTAAGGTTGCAATGGGAATTGGTTCGGATGGTCCATCAAATGAAGCACTGGGAGATTGTGTGGTGGTCAATGGGGCTAGAGAACTACTAGATGGTGTACAGGTTAGAGCTTGATGGATAGCGATTGGTGCTCCAATCATTGACGCATTGTTTGTTACTACTTCTAGACTATGAATTACGATAGCCCTGCGATGAAATGACAATTTGAAAGTGAATGAAATTTACATGCTTAAACAACAAAAATTGAAAACTATAAGGTAATCATGTGCATATATGAATTTGTGGAATTTTTTGCAATCGTATTCTTTGAGGTGCACAATGGAACCTTTGACTAAAGCCTCCTCCAAAATAAGCTCATTGAACTGGGTGGGTAGCAAAGCAGGATGTGTGTGTGTCCCATCCGACAATTGTATACGATACTTGACAAGCGTATCTTGAGGTTGTTCAATGGTATTGATAGATGCAACTTGAAGAAAGGGATCTACATCAAGAATGCCTGAAAGGATGTCGGAAATGGCATTTGTAGTTAATGTAGACATGACGCCTTTGGAAGAAAATTGGAGCATTTGTCCTGTAGAAAAGCTAAATGTAGGGCATTTAGACAATAAAGACATGTTACAGTAGTAATTATGAAATGGTAAAATGGTTCATACAACCTTTTCGATGAGTATAACTTAACTTATCTTACTAATGAATGGAAAAAAATTGATTACTTGGGTTTGGTGGAAACAAAAGGTGGGTTATTTGAATTTTAAAACCAGAGTTTAGGAGAATGTGGAAAATATTGTATTCCATAAGTTAAGATTATAAAGTTTTGTGGTAGTCTTCTGTTTGGAATTATGGTAGTAGAAATGAGCATCAATTATTGTGAACTATCCAATACTAACAGGGAAGTTGGGATATATGTTTTCATACTAGCAGAATTGTAACAACCTAACATATAATGGCAAGGATATGCAATGTAAATACAAATGACCACAACAACTATGGAAATAGAAATAGCATAAACACAAAATTAATTGTAACTGTGGTTGCTATCAATATATAAAAAAAGAACATGGTGAGAAAGATATTACATTATTTATTGGAAATTGCAAGTGTATATTCCAATGTTGGAGTGAATTTAAACTATCAAAGGGAAAAGGTGCATATGTCACATTTGTTGAGATGGCATAAATTTTCATAAAACGACGAAGAACATAGAAGATCAAGTAGACAAAGATATATTGATATTTATGTAGTATATATCATGTAATATAAAATATAGTATATAATATAAATATTCGTAAATCAACATTAATATTTGAAATATAAATGTAATCAATTATATGGAATAAAATAAATGATATATAAATACTATAATAAAAGGAATAATTAATTCTATAATATAATATTATATATGCTTGTTGGCCATAGAAACTATTATCTTCCTGATTAAGAGATTTTGTTTTAGCCATGTTTGGATCCTGTAAGTGAATGCATAATTAATTTGAAGCTATCACTTCTCTATTAAGAATTTTGCTGCAAAAAAAACATCATTTACTAAATGGTCTACTGATTGACCCATCAACTACATCAGGCATGCCTGAAAGAATGTCGAAAATGGCATTTGTAGTTAATGTAGACATGACAATGTTGGAAGACGTTTGAAGCGTTTGGCCTACAAGAAAGCTGAGTGTAGGGCATTAAGACAATAAATAATATGGAGTGCTAAAATGGTTTACACAACCTGTACACATCTAAAAATGGTCATGGTTAACCAAACCTGTTAATTAATTAAATATGAATTATTTAATTAATATTCTTAAGTCATCTACATATAAACAAATTTAATTATTTATTTATATTGTTCATTTTTCCAATTTATCTAATTTAATTAAATAAATAAATTTTATTTAATTAATGCTACCTTCCTCTTAATTAATTAAATAGATTTCATAATTTATTTATATTAATTATCGCAAGTTTAAATTCTAAATTTAAATGATATTCTTCATTTCACATTTAATTAAATATTTTCAATATTTAATTAACACTTTCTTAAATTCTTCACTCTTCTCAATAATTAAATATTTGCAAATATTTAATTAAAAAGATTTTTCTCTTCTCACATAATTAAATATTTTTAATATTTGATTAAAAGCTTTTCATTTCCCATTTATTTAAATTATGGGGACACCTTTCATTTGTCTCTTCATTTTCCATCTGTCTCTTATACTTCCATCTTCTTTTCAAATTCTCGATCTCTCACCGTTCATTTAACAGGTTTGAACTCAACTGTTGATCTTGGCCAATTGAATTCTTGCCTTCAAAAATCTATAAATACAGCCTTCTTATGAGTTGAAAAGGACCTCGAATTCTAGATTTTCATACGTAGTTATTATAGTCGCATTTTAGTTTCATCAAGCATTTCTAGCATTTAATGAGCATTTCAATTTCATAGCTTAAAACATATTAGCAATGCACATGCATTTTCAATAAAATCTCATTCTCTCAAGCTGCCATTCTACAAGCTGTTGTTTAAAACAACTGAGAGCCAACATCTTGAAATGAATCCTT
This sequence comes from Sequoiadendron giganteum, assembly GCA_007115665.2. Taxonomy (NCBI): domain Eukaryota; kingdom Viridiplantae; phylum Streptophyta; class Pinopsida; order Cupressales; family Cupressaceae; genus Sequoiadendron; species Sequoiadendron giganteum. The sequence goes on from CM021109.1 coordinate 6,658,346, forward strand.
GGAGATAGAGGACAATGGGACGAATTTGAAGAAGCTGCCTGTGTTTAGAGTTTGTGTTTGGCTTTCTTTAATTTAGTTTCTTTAATCTAATGTTTCATTGGTGTATTAGATTAGATTCATTTTGATTTACACATTCTAACATACACACAACCTTTCCTATGAGTACAACTTGAATTTGCTTACTAAAGTATGCAAATAATTGAATTACTTGGGCTTGGTGGAAACAAATAGGTGGATGTTTTCGGCCTTATTTTGTTTATGGCTTATTTGAATTGTAACACCGACAAATTGTTAATAAGTGGCTATTTTGTATGTGTACAAGGGATAAGTGATTCCTAAATATAACGTTTAGGAGAATGTGAAAAACATTGAATTCCATAGGTTAAGATTTAAAAGTTTTGTGATAGTCTTCTTTTTGGAATTATGGTAGCATAAATAAGCATCAACTATTGTGAACTATCCAATACTAATAGGCAAGTTGGGATATATGATTTCATAGTCCTGGTATTGTAAAAGCATTAAATTCTATCGCAAGGATATGCAAAGTAAATACAATTTACCATAACATCTAGGGAAATGGATATAGCATAATAACACAATTAACAATATACATGTAAATTATATGCCATCTCTTCGTTTGGGATGAAAATGCAAAAGTATCACATAAAAATGAACTATGGTTGCTATCAAAGTATAAAAAAAGGACATGGTGACAAACATATTACATTATTTAATGGAAACTGCAAGTGTATATTCCAATGTTGGAGTGAATTTAAACTATCAAAGGAAAAAGGTACATATGTCACATTTCTTGACATGGCCTAAGCTTTCATAAAACGGGCATATGGTATATTTTGCTTGCATATATTTATAACAAAATATATATTATAAAACATATAATAGAATAGGAAAACATATATTATATAATATTATTTTTGTATTTTTATTATTTATATAGTATATCATGTAATATCAAATATAGTATATAATATAAATATATATAGTTCAAAATTAATATTAAAAACTATAAATATAATGAATTATATGAAATAAATATTAAAAATGCTACAATATAATAGAAAGTATTAAAATGAATATAATAAATGGTATATACATACTATAATAAAAGAAATATATAATTCCATAATATACTAGTATATAATATCACTTTAAACATAATAAACATTTTAAGTTAAATATATAAATGATGTTATATAAAGTAATATAAATACGAGTTTAAATAAATTATTAATGTAGTATTTTAAATGTAAATTAATATTATATAATAGTATAGTGTTTATTTATTATTATATAGTATATATATATTTTATATAAATTTACAATAAATGTATTTTAAGAATTTAATAATTGAATATGCTACATATGTAAAGCTTGTTTATTATTTAATTGTATATTAATTTGTAATTATTCTTTTTCATTCATTATTATAGAACATAATATATTTATTCTATAATAAATAGTATAAATTAAATATATAAATAATGTTATATAAAGTAATATAAATACAAAGTTAAATATATAAATAATGTAATATTTAAAATGTAATATAATATTATATAATAGTATAGTGCTTATTTATTTTTATATAGCATATATAATTTATATATAATATAAAATTGTAAATGTATTTTAAGAATATAAAATTGAATATGGTAAATATTTAATGCTTATTTATTATTTCATTATATAAAATTGAAATTATTTATTATTATTATTATTAAACAAAATATATTTAATATATAATAATAAGATTTAATTTATTTTTGGTTAAATTACTTAATTAAGAAAACGAAAAGATTAAAAACAAAGCCAAGTCTCTCTCACTAAAAGAATGATATTATTTTATACAATTAAATATTTTTTTACAAAATTTACCATAAAAAAAATATAGGAAATGATATATAAATACTATAGTATTCAAATGGGTACGAAATTTAGTATTTAAAAATTTAATTAAAGTTGTAATAATGAAAAATTTATTCTTAATAAATTAAAACTCGGGAGTTTTTTTTACATCCTTGTAAATGAAAACGAAGGATCAATACCAGCAAGGATGAATGTTTTTAGTTTTTTTTATCAATTTAAACATCGCATAAAACTGTTTACATATTCAATATGAAGAATTTTGTTCTAGTTTCTTTTCAGTTTTTCTAGGAGGTCAATCAGTAATGAGTAGTCAATTATATGTTACGGTATAGAAATGGAAGAAGACAGATATTAAATAACAAAAAGAACATAGCTGTAGTTGGGGAAAAAAATTTCTGGCAGGTCAATAAGTAATGAGCAGTCAATTGTATGTTACGGTATAGAAATGCAAGAAGATGAATATTAAATAACAAAAAGAGCATAGTTGTAGTTAGGGAAAAGTTTGTGCATTTAATAATAAATATGCATCAAAGATTTACATTTAAAGTTTTAAATAATAATGCTTGTAATATTAAGCATTTTGATGACAATTTGCAGATGAGGTAAAATATATTACATAAGTCAAACTTCAACTGACAAAATAGCAATTGTTTTGGGGTGAAGCCACAATAGTGGTTTACAATTCAAGTGAGGAAGGAAAAATCACAAAAAATGACCCCAAAGAAAAAAAAGTGATTTTAGGGGTTCGTATGAACCTATTGGTTCGACTGAACCAAAAGGGGTTTGCTCGAACCAGGGTTCAAGCGAACCCCTTTGCATATTTGCCACCAAAAAAGCCAATGCAATGCATAGCAAAGGGGTTCAAGCGAACCCCTTCAAAGAGGTTCACTTGAACTAGGTTTCAACTGAACCCCTATGGGTTCGAACGAACCCCCTTATCCCTCATTCCCCATCTCAAGCACAAAAAAAATAAAAAAATTGGCACTTCAGAGCTCCGGTTGAGGATGAACATAGAAGAATCTTCACAAACCCAACTAGAATCAGGTAGTCCTCAGAACGAGCCATCCAACGAATATAATTTTAATATGTTTTGGTTTTATTATGTATGCATTTTTTTAGTTTTATTAAACATAGGTTTTTCACCGAAAGTCAAGCTCTTTGTTTTGCACATGTGGAAAAATAGAAGATTATCAGAATAAAATTTTTAAAATACGTTGAGGTTGGGTATTGATGTCCTTAATCTATTAAAAAAAAAAAAATTGAATTTTGATACATACAGAAAAAGTTATGTTGTATACAGTCTGCGTATGCCTTAATTGCAATTGGTTTGACTTCGAAACTTGATTAAGGAAAAATATTCAATAAAAAACTATGAGACCAAATGCAAGTGCTAGATATCATAGTTACAAATCTAAATTTGAAAAAATTAGAATTTTATCTTTCATACAGAAAAAGTTATGTTGTATATGGTGAACATCACTTTTTAAAAATGTTGTTTTCTAAAAAAAACTAGTTTTCGTGGGAGATGGAAAAAAAAGTGCAATCTGTTTACAAAAAAATTGAAAAAAATATTTTTAGAATCTACAGACAAAATGTGATGAGACTCTAGTTTGCATCGTCTCCAAATTCCTCATGGTTTAGCTGCTATAGGTGCCCGAATATGAAGATTTAGTTAAAAATAATAATTGCAGTGTCCAGTTTGGCCAAAAATTGTAAACCACTATTGTGGGATCACCCTTTGTCTTGGAGATTATCCCAACAAAAATTGGAGTGCACGTAACGAGCAGTAGGAGCAACGTAGTGAATATATTTATGCCATTACTAAACCAAGGTAAAAGACCATTGTTTCATCTCTATCTTCACCTGTCGTTTCTTGTTCAAGACACAGACCTTACTTTGCAAAGGGAAATAGGACTTATTGTGAAATCTCAAGACCTTTCATGAGTAAATATTTTGGTTCCTTCAAAAAATTAGAAATCGACGACTCCTTGAAATCAACAAAGAATTTTGATTGTTTTCATAATAGCTAATAGTTCTTTTAAATCCCTGCCATAATGATTTTTTATTATGACAGTAACCGGTATTGCACCTTTTGTTCAAAAAAAAAAAAAAAACATGATAAAGGCATCCAACACAACATAAAGGGTGCCCGGTGGACAAATCTCTTCAAACAAAATAGTTACAATGCTAGAACTTTTGTGGACTGCATGCATTGTCAGGTGGATAATAAATGAGTAGCAAGTGGCTAACAAGTGGAGGTGCCATAGGATAGATGCATTAAATGTGGAGATTGAAGGATATGCGCTATGCATGTAGAGATAAATTACCAAATATTTCAAATTAAAATGGCTTGGGCTCCAAGTTAAAGCCAAATCAAAGCTCGAGTGGGAGGAAGCCTAGCTATGAGAGGAGGAAATTCACCTCATTCAATGTGGCAAGTGTGTCAATGTCAAGTCTGTCAATGCTGCTGGACACCATATCTATGTAAGCTGCTCGGAAAATATGAAATATAAATTGTGGGAATGGTAAGAGAACGTTATCACAGAGCTTAAGTATTTCCTTTTCTGGATTAGGATAAATTTGTACCTTTAGAACATAATATGGTTGGCTTTGACACAAACATGACTTTATTTTGGTTCTGATTTGGTAAAGATATGCGACATACCCTATCATAGTGGTCATTCTTATAGAACTGGTAGTGCTCAGGAGTGGGAGAAGTTGGCATTTTGTAGATAAAATTGGGTTTACCTGACACAATTTTGGTTTATTTTGGTTCCTTTCCATCTGCCATAGCGGCTGGCTTTGCTTTGTCCCTCTTTTGCTATTGGGCTTTTGAGCGAACAAGCATTCCAGAGACAAGATATAACAAGAGACTAGTCCAACAAGTACACTCTGTAGGAGTTGATAAAATACAACTTCACAAACCCCGAAGATCACCTACATGCAAATAACCTGTCACAAAAGAAGAGATGGAGACAAAAAAGCAAGGGTTCTCTGAAAACTAAAAATGTATATATCAGAGAGAATGAAAGAATGAATTGATATGAAATACAATGGGATCAATCCTTATAAAAAGGAGATCATGCAAACCCTAATAGGAAAATATTTAATAATTAATATAATTATTAAATGTCACTTTATGCAAACTAACATGAAATCTTAAGAAGGGAATAAAGGTAACTTAATCAACATAATTAAGTTAAAACTTTTAATCTAACACCCCCCCTTAAGATGAGCAACAGTGCAACTACAAACATATGCAAAAAAGCAAAGGTAACTACAATGCAAGAAGGCAAACATGGGTCCCGACAACTAGGCCAGATCAGGTACCCAAATACAACCAAATCTCTATAAAGAGGAGAAATAGAGAAAACCTCATGGAAAAAAGCTTTACTCCAAAAAGAGATGCAGAAAGCCAAGAAGCAACATCACTGAAGCAGAAGAAGCTGCAAACAACTTTCGAAAGATGACTGCTATGGTGTTGAAGAACCTTCGCTGAAGATGGAAGATCCCTTCCAAGGTGAAACCAAGGAAGAATTAGCATGAACAATATAATAACCCCCCCATAATGCTAAACTGAGAGAGCCTGACAGATCCACTGAAATAGTGTGAAAACACTTTGTAGTGCATGAAGGAGAAGAAACATCTAAAAGTGTGCAAGATAGCACCTGCAACTGAAAAAGTGGTGTGCAAAACAAAGCACACATGCATGAGGCTGGAATCATATGGATCCATTGGCGTCGTAGAGGGACACTCACCAGACAAAGGTGTGATGGCAAACAAAGGCAAACTACACAACCCCCCATGGTATGGATTCACTATCATCGTGGAGGGACATTCACCAGACAAAGATGTGATGGCAAAACAAAGGAAAACTACACAACTCCTCATGACACTTTATAATAATAGTGTGAGTACAAAATATGGCACAACCTTATGTGCAAAATCCCCAAAAAATGCATGTACAATAGTGTGGAACTTTATCTCAGTGCGTTTACATAAAATATATTGCTTACAAATGATGCTCAAAATGCCCTCAAAGGACAAAATTCTATAAATACATGAAGAACAACCAAAAACAAAGCATCCCATGCAGACAAAAAGTTTCCAAGAGCAAATATGTCTAGATAATCCACCAGAGTGTGAAAACACAAATAATTGAATAAAATATACTTAGAGTGAAATCTGGAAAAATTGCATGGATGAAACTGAAGAGGTCTAAAATACGATTCCAACGCCACTGAGATTGCGAAAAAATGGAGAAATTGATCAAAAGTTATGAGCTTGGGACTGAAAAAATCCCCTTTGTTTTCAACTAGTTGTAGAATGCACCAATGGAAAAAATAAGTGATGAGACCCACACCACTAGAAAGATGAGAAAACCAACTTTTCGATGATATCTCGTTTACCAAAAAACAATATCGTATGCCCAAGTTACGACCTCTGGAAGAAAATAGCTCCAAAGAGAGAAAAAGTCAGCGCTGGGTTAAATTTGACGATCATACGACCGTCACAACAAAAACACAAGCTTAAATTTGACGAACAAACAACAGTCACCATAAATGCACAATTAGGCTTATATAGAAAAAAATTGTTTTTTATATAAAAAAAATAAATGATTTTTTTTTTTGATTTAAAAAAAAAAAAAAATCATAAAAAAAATACGTTTTTTTAATTTTAAAAAAAACTAAAAAAAATTGTAGAGCTGGCGGGGGCCGCCACCTGCGGCTGGCAGTGTACCACCGTTGGCGGTACTATTAGTCCGCTGATCCGTGGTAAACCCGCCGGTGCCGTACCTAAGGGCTCGCAGGTATGCAGCTACCTGCGGGTACCCTCATATAGGTCTGCAAGCATTCAAAATGCAAATTTAAATTTGTTTTATTTTTTCTGAATATTTTAAAAATCAAAACAAAAAAAATTTAGAAATGTTTTTTTTGACGAAATTTGCAGAAATTTTTTTTTACCAGGATTTTTTTACGGATCTGTGCGCAAACTACGGCCGTACGGCAGTACCCTAAAAACATTTTGCCCCAAATTTTGACTTTGTCCAAAATGGACAAATGAACAGTTGATTTAGGGGTTTTGGACCGTTGCGGACGCAATGGTGAGGTCCGTTTGAGCTGAAAATGCTTCAAAATTGCAGGTATGCACTGGATCAAAAAATAAACTCCAAACCCTTAAAGCTCCAAAAATCTTCAAAACAAGAAAAGGAAGCAGTAGGTCTGGAGCTCTGATACCATGTAGGAGTTGAGAAAATACAACTTCACAAACCCCGAAGATCACCTGCATGCAAATAACCGTTACAAAAGAAGAGATGGAGACAAACAAGCAAGAGTTCTCTGAAAACTGAAAATGTATATATCAGAGAGAATGAATTGATATGAAATACAATGGGATCAATCCTTATAAAAAGGAGATCATGCAAACCCTAATAAAACCCTAATAGAAGCCCTAATAGGAAAACATTTAATAATTAATATAATTATTAAATGTCACTTTATGCAAACTAACGTGAAATCTTAAAAAGGGAATAAAGGTAGCTTAATTAACATAATTAAGTTAAAACCTTTACTCTAACACACTTAACCATTCATTTTAATGAATCCTAAAGTTCATTGAATTTGTCATGATATTCTTTAGTTGAATATGTGTAGATCTAAGGGTCATTCTTTGTTTTCCATTATAAGATAGATGGTATTGTTTTATTGAATCTGGGGCGTAGACCTGGTGGCCATTCTTTGACATTATATAGGTGCTAACTAAAATTTACTAATAGGTAGCAAAAGAATGTCAAGGATTATCGCTTGCATTGGAGGTGATTGGATGTTCTCTATATAGAGAGAGAGACGAGAATTGTTGGAAACATGCCCAAATACAACTTTAAGAAGGAGGAGTCATCGATGATAAGCGTGAAGAGAGTTTTCTCAAACGCTTGGCATTGAGCATAGATAGGCTTGATAATGATATGAAACAATGCTTTTTCGACTTGATATTGTTCCCTGAAGTGAAAGAAATCCATGTTGATACCTTGTTTGATATTTGGATTTGTGTTCACAACTTAACCCCGACTCATGCTTGTAGGAATCTGAATAAATTGGAAAAACGAAGGCTGTTGATTCTAGTAAATCGTGATACACAGTGAGTGTCTCTCGTTTCATTGATTTCAGCTCAAATTTCTAATAATTGAAGTGTTGCTACTTTTTCCTCAATAATAGAATGATTCTAAATATCTTTTACCTTGAAGATTGAATGCATCTTTACTCTTATGTGTTTTTAGAGATCATGTAGGGATTAATCATGGCAGTGCTTGTGAGCTATATGTAGTTCAACATGATATCTTGCAGAAGTTAGCTATTTATTGGGTGGACAATAATCAACCTAAAAACATACGCAAGAGGCGAAGATTATATCCACTTTGTAGCTGGGAAAGATGCGAGAATATCACATCTACCGAGATTATTGCTATCCGCACCAGTTCATTGCTTCAAACTGGTTTACTGATATTCATATACATCTTCAGCCAAATAAATATCATCCATTATTGAGACTTGCTCATTTTATAGAAATGTCTACTTCTATATTTTAGTTCACGTGTCTTGTCTTTGCTTCCACATTTTTCATACATGCTTACGAACAAATGGTAGGACAAAACTTAATACAAATGGCCTTTTCTTTCCCAGTTGAACTCAGAAGGTTTTTTGCATTCTTTTTGCATTTTTTTAGGAATCTAGGGCATCGTCTGGGCATTCGAAGGAATGATCTCTGCTCTTGTATATTACACAGTTGAAATTTCAAGTACACTCAAGGGGCCTGATGGGTTTAAATATGAAGGCTTTGAGGGTATTATGGAATGATGTAATCCAACTATGACTTTTGGTTTGTTCTTGGTGAGGAAGTTGTCACTATCATGAGTTGTGTTCTAGATGATTTTTTTGTGTTAACATCATTATGTTTAAGAAAAAATTTCCATAACTCCATGCTTTGGAATGGAGCATTTAGGAATGCACAAAGGAAACAATACTAACCCTAAAAAATATACTGTACTGTTTCACAATCCCCATTATTGCTAAAAGGGCCCAGTGCCTGGTTGAAATGTATTTAATTTGGGAAAAAGGTTGAAGGATGATTTAATGAAATAATTTTGTTTTCCAATGGTGTAACTAATTTGGAGTAACATTGAGAAAATTTATTTCTTTTGGCATCCTGTTTGAAAATTGTTTGCAGCAAAACTGAGGATTTTTTTTTTTAATTTCACGACATTTTTAGTTGTTTCTTTGTTCTTTCAAGGGTTGCTAAATATTTTAGTTAAAATTAAAAATACATGACTGAGGTTAAATAGTTAAACCTAGATGGGAAGAAGTAAATTATAGTAAACATAGGGCCAAGATCCTCATAATGAGCATATTTAGGTTTTAATATTATGCAATCCGTAGACAAGGCAAGTGACGTACCTAGAAGATAAAGCTTGAGGATAACTGTGCAAAGTTTGGAGGAACAACGATAAATGACTGCAGATAACAAAAAAATATTTATAGGATTAGATAAGGAAGACTGGCTGTGTTGCCCAAAATCTCGTAGTGAAACAAGGGCAGGCGACTTACCTCAAAAATTTGCACCAATCGTGTATTTTTTCAGTGCTGTTGAGAAAGGAAAATGTAGTAGAAAAGATATTATGAAAATATAAGGTTGCAGATATTTGTCCACATATAGATTCGAGAGGAAGGCGGTGAAAGTAAGCCAAATTAAATGCACAAAGTAAATGCAGCATTGATAATTTCAGATATTTGCATCGCTACCTCGCAAAAAATTAAATGCGTGTTTAATGCGTTTGCAGGGGTGGTGCGAGGAGTGTCTGGCCGAGTTTTAAACGATATAATGGTCAACAATGGAGAAATAGAACCATATTAAATGCAAAGGAAAAATGAATGAAAAATGATGGACGACTGGGATGCTTTTTTTTGTCAACCAAGGTTTATGATGGCTTTTCAACTGTATGTGGACAAAAAGAACTATGAAAGCTCATATAGGACACGCCTTCGACGTAATTAAGCTTTGAAGTCATGGACTAGGCATAAAGATGACTTAGGAATATGTATATTTAAAACATTATTTTCTATTATTTGTTTTAGATTTCAAGATCGTGACTATCATCATTACATGGTGACAAACTCAGATTTATAACCCACGATTCCTAAGCTCATCAATCAACTATAGAAAAATAATTAATTATAAGGGAAAAAAAAAAGTTTAAAAAAGTGGCTCAGGTGGAAGATTCCTAATTTTATAATCTTAATTTAATAAGCAGACGGAGATGACGTGCCAGTAAAATCTATTGACCATTTCAAACGGCCCCTATTTTCAAGGTAATAACATGTGTTCAATGATCTATTTAATATCTTATTAAAAACTAGCGAGGATCATAGCTTTAGGTACAAGATACATTTCTTCCATTTCTAGTGAGAAATAAATAAGAGCTGAAACAAAATGGACTGTTTCCTCAACGATCATTTTGCGTTCAATTGTCTGAAACATTTCATTTTAGCTCTTATTGTGCTTATTCTCCAGTGCAGTTGTTGTTTATTAGTTGCTGGCGGAGACACCCTCTCTTTTGGGGCTTCTCTCAGGGAAAACCAGACCATCATTTCAAATAATGGCACTTTTGAATTGGGATTTTTCAGTCCCAATGGAACCAACAACTGGTATGTTGGCATCTGGTATGCCCATATCTCTGAGAAGACTATCATTTGGGTGGCTAACAGGGAAACAACCATCAGAAACATGCCCAACGTTTTCTCTCTCTCGACATCTAGTTATCTCACTGTATCTGATTTGCAAGGAAAATTCATTTGGTCGAGTAATGATACTCAGCAAGCTAAGGCATCCAGAGCTTCGATGCTGGACACTGGTAATTTTGTTCTTTTAGAGGCCCAAAACACTTCTCAGACTGTATGGGAGAGTTTCGCACATCCCATTGATCATTTTTTGCCTACCATGAAGCTTTGGAAAGGCTTGATAGCAAGTGCTTGGAAGAGTTCGGTGGATCCAACGTCTGGGCCTTTCTTGCTCCAAATGAATCCATCCCTAGGAAAAAATAAATTTTTACTGCAGTATAAAAATGGTGTTTCAAATTATAGCTCTGGAGACTGGACTGGTATCTACTACACCAATTTACCAGAATCTCAATCTGATTCTTTTTTCAAGGAGGAATTAGTAGTGTTCTCTCCCACACGAATGTACGACACGTATGGGCCTACACCCAAAACTAGTACAATCGTGGCGAGGGAAGTTCTCAACTCGAATGGAAAGCTATCAGTCTATGTTTGGACTAATAATAATAGCTGGAGCCTGATTTGGTTTCAACCCCAATCAAGTTGTGGCATGCATGGTGTATGCAGGGCTTATGGAGTGTGCCTCACACAACTAAGCATTCAGTCATGCATCTGTGTGCAAGGCTTCCAGCCAAGAAATGCTACTGCCTCGAGTTCTCAGGAGTGGTGGTCAAGTGGTTGTGTTCAGCGTACTCAATTACACTGCTCCACCATGAATAGCACCATAGATGGTTTCCTCCAAGTTAGTGATAAGTCTTTGTCTGATGAAGAAGCTGTTCAATATACCCAAGAATCGACTCTACTCGGATGCAAAACTGCTTGTCTCAATAATTGCTCATGCACGGCCTTTACACTCTCTAATTCTAATCTTCCTGTTTGTCAATTGTGGTTTGGAGATCTGTTAGGAATGTAGGCTAAGGCTACTTCTTCTCAGGGCCAGCTCTTCTTCATTCGATTGGCTGCTTCTGATGTGCCGCACTCTTCATCCAACGGAAGAAGAAGCAAAGTAGTTGTGCTTTCCATTTCATTGCCTTTGGGTGTTGTTGTTCTGGGTACTCTATTTTCATGGTTTATTCAGTGCAGGCATCGAGCTCTGCTCGAAAAAGGCAAGAACTATGAAACGCCAACAACGCTCAGAATATTCAACTACAAAGAAATGAAAACTGCGACCAACAATTTTGCGCACAACTTGGGAAAGGGAGCATTTGGGTCTGTCTTCAAAGGAACTCTCCCGGACAATATACTTGTGGCCGTGAAAAAATTAGAGGGTTCCGTACAAGCAGAAAAGAAATTCCGTGTGGAAATAAGCATGATTGGAAACATACATCAAGTGAACTTGGTGAGGCTGTGGGGACTCTGAGTAGAGGGATCTCAAACAATGCTTGTTTGTGAGTACATGCAAAACGGGTCTCTCAACTCTTTCTTGTCCAAAGAAGTAGACAAGGTACTCGACTGGAATAACGGATTTGGAATCGCTTTGGGTATTGCAAGAGGGCTACTTTATCTTCGTGAAGAATGTAGAGATCGCATCATCCATTGCGGTATCAAGCCAAAAAATATTCTTCTAGATGCCGATTTCTCTCCAAAAGTGGCTGAGTTTGGGTTGGCAAAGCTTGTTGACAGAGATTTCAGCAGAGTTCTGACGACAACAAGAGGAACGAGAGGGTATTTGGCTCCTGAGTGGCTCACCGGCATGCCAATAACAGTGAAGGTGGATGTATACAGCTTCGATATGACCTTGCTCGAAATAATCTCAGGCCGAAGAAATAATGATTTGAGAGTGCAGAAATCTCAATACTACTTCCCGACGTGGGCAGCAACTCAAATTCACAAGGGAAACACAATTGGTATTGTGGATGAAAGGATTGCAAACAAGGCGGATGTTGAAGAGGTGAGAAGAGTAGTTGTGGTAAGATTTTTGTGCATTCAAAAGGATGAGAATGAGAGGCCGAACATGGCCCAAGTTGTCAGGATACTGGAAGGAAAATCAGAGAGTGACATGGAGCAATATGAGAGATCCCTACAAGCACTGGTCGATGATCATTGACAAGAGGAACCCTAGAGACGAGAATAAAATTGAAAACAGAGGCTGTTGTACAATTACCGAATTTTCCGACCATATATGTTTATGGGTAGAGATTATTTGATTAACGTGGGTTTTATGACTTAGATTTAAGTTATATTTGTGTGTATATATACAACAATGGCTGCTCTTTCTACAAATTGTTGTATTTTTGTTTAAGAGTAAATTTATATTACATTATAGTTGTAAATGTTTGGAGGATCTAATTTTCTATTCGGTGGCTTTTCTTTTTAATGAAATGGAATAATAGTAGGGGATTTAATTGTTTAATTTTTCTTCATGTATAATTAAATATAGAAATTTATATCTATTATACAAAAGGACTTAAAGAACTGGTATGTCATGATCAATGTGTCAACTTTTCATTTTGGGATTGACTCCTATCATAAATAGTTGATACATTAACTATAATGTGTTGACTCTTTATGCTAAGTGTTATTAAACTAATAATTATTTGAATAATGATGGTAAGAAGAAACAAAGTCATAAATATCATTATTTGAACACATTTTATTTACTCTACATGCCATTCTATGTAAGATTGACTTGTTCTCACCCATTTTTATTCTCATCATCATAATTAGTCATGCTTATAAATATTCTATGAAAGGTCAGTATCTTTCCCTTAAATTTTCTTTGATCATGTTTTTAGGGGATTTTTTGGAATACAAGAAGACTAATATAAATGAAATAATAAATCTTAACACTTGGCTTACTTAGAATCTAGTGATTTTTTGTTATAATGCATGTATTTTTATTTCTCATCTACAATCAGTTCTATAAAAAAAAAGTGGGAGTAGCAACGAAAATGGAAATTTAGGCCTAATTTGTCAAGATTATTCTTACTTACCTCTATGTCTTATTGAACAATTTAATAATTATCCCAATAACTTGTTTAAGAACAATTGGTCATTTACTCTAAAATAGTATGATTTTAGACCACATTGTTGGTTCTCAAAATTGTAACTACACAATTCTAAAGGATGAACTAGAATACCTAGAACTAGGGATCAAGGAAATATAGATAAATGGACAAGCCTATGTTCAAATTGATGACAATTAAAGAAAATTTGGTAATAATATGTCACTCTTCTCTTCAAGCTTTACAAATATCAAGAGAGTATAATTTCAGATGTATAGATTATTAATTAGTTTACACATATGAAATTACACCCTAAGTTATTCATAATATAATTAAGAAAACTAAATTAAAAATACTCTAGATTAAAAATATTCAACTAGCATAAGTTTACATAGGTCTTTATTTAATTAATTAAGTCCTAGGTTGCATTATTAGATAAATCATTAATAATGGGGTCATCCCCCTTTCCATGTTTGTAGGAGATAATATTCCTTCTAGAGGATGAGTTGTCTTTTCTAGAACTTATCTCAATCACTTCATCATTCCCTAGGTAGTTAGTTAGGGTTTACATGTTGTCACATGTAGTGTGATTAAGACACATGGCAACATCTTGTGAATTCTAGGATTCTCTCTTGCCTATATAATCAGGGCATATGTACATTTGTAATCATACTTTTTCACTTCATACCTCATCATTTTAGAGGTCTTAATATCAAGCAAGCTCATTCTTGCATATCCTCTTGTGGAAGGTTTATCATTGTTTTTGTAGGTGTTCCTAGGTGTCGAGCTAATATCTTCAGCTCTCACATGGTATTAGAGCCCTTCCTGCAAAACTCTTCCCAAATTTGAGGATTGAGCTATGGTTGTAAGATCTTTTTTGAGGTTGTCTCCATATTAGGGTTTTCTTGTAAGGTCACTTTTAGCGTATGTTGGATGAAATACGAGCTCATATTTGAGTTCGGGGCTGTCAAAAAAGCCAAGATCAACTTTTGTTTCACCAAAATATGACATTTTATGCCAAAGATGTGAGGGTTCAAAATTTTGCAAGATCTGGAGATTGCAGACCTTCAGGAGCATTTTCACCTCAAATCGACATTGCCATCAGTTCCAGAGAGCCTAAGAGGCAAAAATCGACATATAACACACCTATGTTCGACATCGATTGTTCAAGAGGCAATTTTTTTTTGCCTGGGCAGGCCATATGGCCCACCCAAGGCTAGGTACGATTGTGTAGAATAAAAATTTAGTTTAAGTTTTCATGGTGTGCAATATTCATTAGCTTATTAATCTTTTTTATTTTCAAGATTTTGCCAAATATTTACATGGGCTATTACAATATTATTTGGAGGCACCTTATTTTAATGGTGGTTTGAATTTTTAAATTATGCGGCCTGTACATTCAAGGTACCATCATACCTATTTGGCCAGGCCTTTAGGCATCACTGACCCCACCTACCTTCAGTCAGCCTCACTGTTCCATCTGCCGATTGGCATATTCTCCAACCACTGACATATTCCATCGTTGTTGACTGTCCATCCTCTGTCGTTGTTCATTGTGTTCTCGTTGCATGCCCAAGTCTTTAGCCTTGATCACATCGTCAACCCAGGGGGCTCCAATGTAGGTAGTGGTTCCAATGAGTGGTGGCACCCTCTCATCGGCAAGGGTCCACTCTGCCACCGCCCAGGGGCAGAGCTTTCTTTTTTGAAAATTATGCAGCCGTAGTCATATTGGAGACCTAGAGCTAGCTGAAGGGGGCTAAAATTTTGCACCCAATTATCCTTCATTTTTTGCACCTGATTAGCTTGGGTACCCTCAAACTGCCTCAAAAAACTATTTTTTCATTTTTTTCATATCTTTCTGTCACAGTGTCAAAACTTTACAAACAAGATATTGTCGAAAACTGATTCGGCATACTTCACAGTGGTGCAGGCCATTTTTACAAATTTTTCTACAAGGTGATCCCACAATAGTGGTTTACAATTTTTGGCCAAACTAGACACTAAAATTATTATTTTTAACTAAATCTTCACATTCGAGCACCTATAGCGGCTAAACCATGAGGAATTTGAAGATGATGTAAACTAGAGTCTCGTCACATTTTTTTTTTGTAGATTCTAAAAATATTTTTTTCAAAATTTTTGTAAACAGATTGCACTTGTTTTTCCATCTCCAACGAAAACTAGTTTTTTTTAGAAAACAACATTTTTAAAAAGTGACGCACACCATATAATGCATGAATTTTTTTCCATGAAGGATAAAATTCTAATTCTTTCGAATTTATATTTGTAACTCTGATATCTAGTGCTTCCACTAGGTTAGATAGTTTTTTATTGAATATTTTTTCTTTAATCAAGTTTCGTAGTCAAACTAATTATAATTCAGACATAGCGCGGCCGTATAACACGTAACTTTTTTTGTATATATCAAAATTGAAATTTTTTTTGTTGGATCAAGGACTTCAGTATCTGGTGCACTCATATTTTTCAAATTTTTTTTTTGATAATCTACGATTTTTCCGCATGTGCAGAACAAAGGCCTCATTTTCGATGAAAAACCTATGCTTAATAAAATTAAAAAAACAAATACATAATAAAACCAAAACATATTAAAATTATACTTGTTGGATAGCTCGTTCCAAGGACTACCATAATCATTTCAAATAAATTTTAAATGAATTCATTTGGTCTCCTAAAAGGTAAATCAAAAGTTATTTTTTATCAACATTTTGATAGGTGTAAAGAAGATTCATTTATAGGTATGGTTTAAAACTAGTGAGGTTCTATCTGTTACGTCTCAAAAACACAGGTTTGAACCACAAGAGGTTGCCAAGATCTCACAAAATTTTTGGCTAACGTACAAGGCCAAATGGTTTGCACCTTCTTCTCTTTAGGTGTTATGAGACGTAGGCGGGTATACCTATATGAATGAAGTAGACTTAAAGTTGTATGACTTGATTGAATTTATGGATCTATTACGATGGCACAAACGAAATAGATGATAGCTTTTCTGGTTACTTTTACTCCTATTACATGAAAAAGATAAAAGTGTATATATACTTTGTTTTATGAAATTTATTTTTTGGGGTGTGATAGATTAGTGCCTTCTATCCAAATGGTCAATGGAGTCAGAAATCAAGAACAATATGTGTTTCCCTATTTTGGATTAACTCTAGTCGCTAGGCACTTTGAAAAATGAGGTTCTATGACTGACATAAAACTTCACTAAATTTATGAGTTGCATAAATTGTGCTGGAATATTTCTTTCCTAGGTTCTTCTTCAATTATCCAAAATAAATCCTTAAATCACTATGATTCATTCAAAAGAATTTAAATCTGACTTGTAGACACTAATTAATTAAATCACACAAAATGAAAATGCACTTTGATAAATTAGGAATATACTTGATATACGGATTTAAATGATTAAAAGACCTCAAGTTGGAGACAACCAGATAAATAGTACAAATAGCTGCATCACAACAACTAAACCACAAAAAGGGATTTCACCAGTTTAAAACATTATCTCCATTTATTTTCTTCAGAAAAGTATGTACATTATATGCATCCCTTATTTTTTATTTCCTCCTCCTTTTTCATTCCCCCCTCTAATGTCATCTACCTCCCCCTTTTATATCTTCCCAAAAAATCCCCCGCGCCTTTTGGTCTTGGTCTTTTCGTATTCATGGGAGGCAACTAGCCATAGACCAAGGGTCGCACCATTTGATAACAAAGCAGGAAATTAAATAAAGATGTAACTAAAAGATGACAATAATAATCAATCCTTTAAGTTTTTCTCTTTTCATTCATGGTTTCTTCTTTCATAGCTTTGCCCTTGGTTCCAATGTCGCTCGTGGTTTACTGGGAGCTTTCCACGTGGTGTTCCATCGAGGCTTCCCTTCGAGTGATATTCTTTCTTCCTGCCGAGCTCCAACTGCTTACCATGTGGCATCCTCTTGGGGCCTCCCTTTGAGTCCCCTCTCTTCACTTTGGTCGAGCTCTGACTGCTTAAAAAAAAGTACTGTTCATTAAAAGAAAATGCGAGCTTTTAAAACTCGAGTCGTCTCGTGCATTTCAAAATGCAACACCGGACCCACATTCCACATGGCACTGTATCGCTGATCTCACAAGAATTAAAAACCATGCACCTTCAAAGTGCGAGTTTGCGGGGAACAATTGATATGTGGTCGAATCTTGCATCTTTAATCTCTATCGTTGGTTTATTCTTCCTGCTTCTTAAAATGTGAATCCTTTTGAATATTTCATCGGCCTTCTTTTAAAATTCCATATGCTAAAAAACTCTAGCTGAGCCCACACTTACCACGTGGTAAGATTTCACAAGCCATGTAGGAAATTCATGATATTAGCCTCATCCCCGCAAGGTGCATGAGATTCTGCCATGTAATGTCGTTGATCTGCCGTTTGATCTTCTACTCGCCCCATTCTGATGTCGCTCGCATTTCTCTGCTGAAGCCACATGGCATCTTATCGGGGATTCCTTTCGGCACACTTATTTTCTTTTTATCTGGGCTCCGATTGTGTTCCGTGTGCCCTATTCTATCTGTGGATTGATTCCTTTACCGCTCTACCACGGGCTGCTTGTTGACCCTCTGCAGTGTGCAGTAAAAGGCTATCTTAACTGTTGATATCCGTGATACCATGAACTATTTTGCAAAGGTCTGTGGTAAAGAGGTATGAGGTGAGGGCTATGAATGGTGAATAATATGGTCGCAATATGATGGTAAAAGGCGATTTAGGCTTCATGGATGGAAAAAATGATTCTTTATGAAAAGGATAGCATAAAATTGGGTAAAAAGTCCTTTAGAATTTTTCTAAAAAATTTGGTTCTAACGGCGGCTCCTGTTGGGGATGAGTGATTTATTGATCAGTGCAAGAATCTAGAATATCTCTGGGAGAGAAAACCAAGACCATAAAGGATATGGAAAACGAAAGGAGGTGGAAAGTGGAGGAGATGGAAATGATCCTATACTATTGTACATGGAAAGAAAAAAAAAATTCGATGAGGGAATTCTGGGATTGTCCATTTACTAGCAAGTCCCAGCCTCTTTTGAATTCATAGACTACTGTGCATGGAAAATAATGTTTTAAGAGGTTTGTTAAGAATTTTCCATGCATTGGCAATCCTTAATCCTTTGGTACTCCTTAAAAGAAGAAATTCTTTAGGAACTACCCATGTACTGGCAATTCCTGCTCCTCTCCAGACATGTTCTGCAAGTAATAAGAATCCTCTCCTCCTTTGCAAATGATCACAAATGGAACCAACCACATAGATTCAAAATTTCCATCCTTTCCCTCCTCCTGACACCAAGCATTCCACATTAACGCTAGATCATTTTCCTCAAATTTTTGATCTTTGGCCCTTTTATCAAAAATATATTTCATTCGTGATTGCAGCTTCACATTTTTCTTTTGGGACATTCTCCTTATTTCATCAAGTTCTGAAAATTGTTCCATTATTTCCTCCATTGGTTCAGAAATATCCAAATCCTCTTGTAGAATAAAATTACAAACTAGTAAAATATTTTGTACTGGCATCCTAGCTTGTGTTCCATACAACAGTTCAAATGGAGACTTTCTGGTTGCCTTTTCACTATAATCCTATCCGCCCATACAACCATTCTCAACTTTGAGTCCCATGCCTTCTTATTTGTATCTAACATCCTCCTTATTATCTTTAAAAGACTTTTATTACTAGATTTTTCCTGACCATTTTCTTGTGGGTGGTAAGGGGCAGCATAGGAAATAGTGATGCCATACATATTGTAGAAATATTTGAATTCATCAGATCTAAAACACATCCCATTATCCGTGATCACTCTTATTCGTGTGCCAGATCTAGTTATGATGTTTTCCATCAGAAAGTTCATCACCACTTTGCTTGTTTCTTATTTAGTTCAGATTGCCTCCACCCACTTAGTAAAATAATCTATAGCTTATAGTATCCATTTATGTCCTCCACTTGACTTTTCTTGTATTTCTCCAATGAAGTCAATTCCCCATTGGTGGAAGGGGCTTCTACCTGCAAAGGTCTAAGTAGTAGGGCTCCTTGATATTTCAATTTCCCTAAGAACTTCTGACAAGCCTCGCATTTCCTTACATGTGCAAAAGAGTCATTAAAAACTTTAGGCTAGTAATAACTTACCTTGAGAACCTTATGTGCAGTGATTTTGGTAGAATAATGACCTCCACACACCCCTTCATGCATCTCCCTTAAGACATGTTCTGCTTGTGATTCATCTAGACACAACAGTAGCATTCCATCCCTATTCTTCCAAAATAGGCCCCCTTCTATAAATACATACTTAGACGTTTGCAGCTTCAAAGTTCTTTTTTGATTATCATTCAACCCCTAAGGGAATTTCATGTACCTGAGATAAGACATTGTGTTTGTGTACCAAGGAGTATGTTCGATACTTGCAACTACATTCTCCTCACCTTCTATATTGTAGATTTGGTTTGCTTCAATGTTTGTTTCTTCCATTAGCCTGGCCAAACCTTGTCCCCTTTCTAGCTTGGTAATCTAAATTTCCATATCGAATTTTTGGATTTTATTAATCCATTTGCATCTTTTCCCTATCACCTCTGTCTATATTGGAATATCTTTCACAACTCCATGTGGGACATAGGCAATTACTTTAGCTCTGACAAGATATGGTCTGAAAGCTTTTGTTGCTTTGATCAATGCAAAGGCTTGCTTTTCCATAATATCATATTTCAAATTTGACCCTTGCAAATAATTTCTAAACAAAGATACAGGTTGCTCATGACCTTCATCATTCTTTTGTAACATAACAACTGATATGATGTGAAATGAGCTAAAAGAAAATATTTGAAAAGGTTTGGTAAAATCAGCGGACTTTAGGATGGGGGCTTCTTTGATAGCTCTTTTGATAGATATAAAGGCTTCCATGGCTTCTACAGTCCAATCTATCTTTTCTCCTTTTTTCAGAATATTAGATATAGGCTTAACAATCTCAGCAAAATTTGATACAAATCTCCTAACAAAGTTAATTTGACCAAAAAACGATTGGATTTCTTTGATAGTTTTGGGAATGGGAATTTTATCTATGGATTCTACTCTCTCAGGGTCTATTATGATCCCTTCTTTTTATACAATGTGTCCCAAAAAATTACCCTTTGTAATAGCAAAGTGACATTTTTGAGGATTAAGAATAATACCATATTCCAAAGCTTTGATAAATATCTTCTCCAAGTGCTCCACATGATCTTCTACTTTTTTGGAATAAGCAGTAAGATCATCTTGGTACAACACCATTATAGCATTAATCATATTTGCAAATGCCACATCCATGGCCCTTTGAAAAGTGGCCCCTGCATTCATCAGACCGAATTGCATTCTAACATAAACATATGTACCCCATGGTGTAGATTTGCCAATTCCTCCTGCATCTCAGGTTCCAAAGTCAGGTTAATAGGCCTTTGCTTCTATCTGAATGGCTTTGTATCTGGTTTAAGTGGAATATCATGCTAGAAGAGATCTTCTCTATATGCCTTGAGATCCTCATAAGACCAAGCAAACACATGTTTGTATTTTCTCAATAATGCAATCAACATTCCCCTAATGGCTGGACTTATCTTCTTTCCAATATAGACCCTTTTGGTGCTAACTCAATTCCTAGATTTATTTATTCAATATCTTCTCTCTTGACTGGTGTCTACTTCATGAGAGATTTATCATTCCCATCATACACTCTTTCTAGTGCCACATGCCCTTTGAGAAGCTTGTTGGTTTTAAGTTGCAAGACTTCCTTCCCAAATATAGTCTGTTTCCCATCCACTTCTTCCATAAAATAATTGAATTCAATCTCCTAAGCTTCATATTGATCTATGCAATGAAGAAACTTTAGAAGGTCAATATCATCATTGAAAACTTACCAACTGAATATGTTGTCAGGGATAGCAAGTCTTGTTTTGAATTCAACCTCAGATATTCTAGGGAAGGTGATATCATCTCTTTTTAGGGCTACGTTAGCTAGAAAATCTGCCATCAAGTTTTACGATCTATCTATCCAATCAATTGAGAAAGCATCAAATAACTCAATCGTATCCCACAAAAAAATTCTATATTGTTTCAATCTTTTGTTCTTTGCAACATATCTTGATTTGATTTGTGAGACAACCAGTTCAAAGTCTCCCAGGATAGTTATCAATTTGATCTTGTGTTTGACAACCATATTTAAACCAATCGACAAGGCCTCATATTCTGGCACATTTTTTGTACACTCAAAGGTTAGCAAAAATGAAAATTTGATGTAACTCCTTTAGGTGATATAAATAATACTCCAACTCCATTTCCTTCTTGGTTGCATGCTCCATCAAAATAAATTTCCACACACCCTACTGATCTTTAGAAACATGCTTATTAATTGGTTTAGTATTTGCTAATTCAGGTTGAGATGGTTCCACTCTGAAGCTCCCTAAATCCACGTCACATAAACAATTGATCTATTCTTGAGGGAAAAAATTGACAATCTGATTCATCCTTGGTTCTCTATACAACTTGACTTCTTCACCATTGACTGGTATTGTGGCATATGATAAATCAAATTGTACATTACCTCCAACTGCTACAGTCCATTGTCTTGACAAAAGCATTCCAAACTGAGGAGGTGTGTCAATCACAACTATATCAATATTATAAGTTGCTTGTGGGTGAGTAGCCAATTTAACTTCCACATCTCTCATAATTCCCACCACCGAGACAGGTCTACTGTCCATGGTATAAAATTTAACACCTTCAACATCTACCCACATACCGAGTTGTTTCATCACCCCTATTGCCATGATGTTGATAGAAGCACCCGAATCTATCATACAATTTCTTGCCAGCTTGTTATTTATGATTAGGGTAGTAAAGAATGGATCAATTTTTGGTGGATTCATCAATGCATCATTTAGACAAACCTTTGGAACTTTTATCTTTTCCTTCTTATTACTAGTTTTAGGAATCTCATTATTTTCAAGGTTTCTATTTTTATTACTTCCACAAGATATTAACTGAATAGCACTTTCCTTGTACTCTTTAATCTTCATCATTTCAAGTAATGGGACATACATATCTACATGGGACAAAGCTTGCATGAAATTAAAAGAGGCACCTTTTGTTTTGATCATGTTCTTTTGCTCTATTGACTCTTCTCTGTTGTCCTCTTTCTCCTTTTTGTTTGTCTGATTTGACTTTTGTTTGTCCTTGGGCAATTCTTTGTCTTCCTCCTTATGAACATACTTTTGTTCTTTTTTATCAAGTTGCTTATCATCTATATTTTTTGAAGCTTCCTGGGGCATTTTCTTATCCTTCAAAAATATTCCTCTTGGAACACCTTCACTCTTATTTACTATTCTATTTCTCAACCAGTATTGGCTTTTAGCCTACTCAACTGCTATGATGGTTAGCCTTTTAATTTCTTCCTCAATCAGTCTTCTTATATTTCACTTATTTGTCTGATATGATATACTGAGAGAACATTGTTCATCACTTTCTTCATGATCAGAAAAAACTTGTTGTTCTACCATATGGATATTGTATTTTTTGTGATAAACATCATATTAATACCCTCCTTCTTCTGAAGATGAATATCCCTAGTGAAAAGGGTGAAGAGTATGGGAAGTTAAATAGATGTTATGATCCTCTTCATTATTGTCTTCTGGTACGTCTTTTCTTGGTATCAACTGAGCTACAATACAATGATCAGGGAAATGTGGCAAGTCACAAACTGAGCACCAAGGACTATTATTTACCATATATGCCCCTCTTTTCTTTAAAGGATCCAATGTGTTTTTATTCTTAGGCCTACCCATTACTGGATTTTCATCCTTCCAGTTTTTATTATACGATAGGTCATGCAACCTTGGCCCTTTATTATTGTATGCATTTTCTTGCCTATTTGGAGGATTATATTGGGGAACCCTAGGATTATCCCTCTTTCCATTCATTCCTTCAGCTTTCCTATTATTTTCAATAGTTAGTGCTATCTTTTGAGCTTCAACAAAATTCCTGAGACACTTGTTCCTAAGCTCATACCCCATCTTTGAATCAAAAGCTTTTAAATAGATACTTAGTGCAACAAGATCAACTAATTTGGATCCAGGAGGTGTCTTATTACGTAATTTAGAAAACCTTTGGTTGAATTCATAAGCTAACTCATTGTGATGCTTCTGGATAATTACCAATTTATGCAGGGCAAACTCTGGTGCACATTGATTCCCATACTGCTCAAGGAACTGTTCATAAAACTCCCAAATGGAATCAATAGAAGTTGTTGGAAAACTATTAAAACCATTCTCTAGCATATTCAATCAATGACATCATAAACAATCTCATTTACACACCCTCATATTGCATATCCAAGTCTTGAATAAATTAATTAAAAATCCATAACTATTCTTTAGTTGTGACTGCACTACTTCCTATGAATTTTGGGACAAGGCTTCGCCAACTATTATCCATGGGATATAGATATATTTGAAATCCAGCCAAATCAAATTGTTTGATCATGGTTGTGTATGGTTGAGGAAGTGGATTTTGAGGATGATGGTACTGGTACAATGGATTGTTGTGAGGTGGTGGCATGTGTTGTTGACCATGTGGGGGTATAAACTGCTGGTGAGGGGGTGGCTGAACATTTTAAGGTTGTGGGGGAGCGTTTGGGGTTCTATATTGATTCCCTGACTGATTTTGATGTGCTTTTGGGGGATTTGAAGGTCCTACGTTATTATTCCCCTGCCTGTGAGGTGGCACACATTTAGGTAAGTTAGCCATCTAAGCATTGATCTGGGATGTCTACAACTTCAATTCTTGAAGCTCTTTTATTGCTTGGAACCTCTGCTCATACTCCATTCTTGTTCTTTCCACTTCTTGTCTTTCATGTTCCAATCATGCATTTATCTCATCCTGAGCCATGTATTCATAGTTCTCTTCAAAGGCCACTTCATAGCCAAATCCATCCTGATTCTCTTCGAGTAATGCAATTTTTTGATCATATTCATGTTGTCTCCTAATTCTTTCAGCTTCACATTTGGCTTTGAATTCTTCTTCTCTCTCAAGTTCCATCTAGTAGAAAGGATTCCTTTTTTCCTCAGGAGTGTGAGGTTCTCTAGATGGCTATTTTCAGTTGCCAATGTATCATAGGAATTATATGTCTCAAGGTGTGCTTTTGATTTTTTTTCTTTATTTGTTAGGCACATGTCATTAGACACCTTCTTGTCCTTGTCATTCTTATGTGTCCATTTAATTTTGTCATTATTAGGATCCTCCTTATACATGGATCTTCTACCATAGATGTTGTGAGTAATTTTGATAGTATGAACTCTAGGATGGTTCCTTTCTAATGTATATTTCACTTTATCAATTTTAATGCACTTGTTCATTCAGAGTCGCCACTCACTTTCTAAAAAAGTGAGAAAATTCTATAGCTCCTCATTCCCAGCGGAGTCTTTTGCAAGGTATTGACTCTATGATGAAGGCTTGGGTTCAATTTGGTCCCTAGCAGAGTCGCCAAACTATTAAACCTCAAAAAATGTAGGTTTAAACCATGAGAGGTTGCCAAGCTCTCACGATGCTTTTGGCTAACGTACAAGGCCAAATGGTTTGAACCTTCTTCTCTTTAGGTGCTGCTAGACCTAGGCAGATATACCTATATGAATGAAGCAAACTTAAAGTTGTATGACCTGATTGAATTGATGGATCTATTACAATTGCACAAATGTAATAGATGATACCTTTGCTGGTTACTTTTACTCCTACTACATGAAAAAGATAAAAGTGTATATATACTTTATTTTTATGAAATTTATTTTCTATGTTGTGATAGATTAGTTCCTTCTATCCACATGGGCAATGAAGTCAAAAATCAAGAACAATATGTGTTTCCCTTTGGCTTAACTCTAGTCACTAGACACTTTGAAAAATGAGGTTCTATGACTGACATAAAACTTCACTAAATTTATGACTTGCATAAATTATGTTGGAATATTTCTATACCAGGTTCTTATTCAATTATCCAAGAGAAATCCTTAAATCACTTTGATTCATTCAAAAGAATTTAAATCTAACTTGCAGACACTAATTAACTAAATCACACAAAATGAAAATGCACTTTGATAAATCAAGAATATACTTGATATACTAATTTAAATGATTAAAAGACCTCAAGTTGGAGACAATCAGATAAAAAGTACAAATAGTTGCATCACAACAACTAAACACCAAAAAAGGATTTCACTAGTTTAAAACATTATCTCCATTGCTTTGCTTCAGAAAAGTTTGTACATTATATGAATCCCCTATTTTTTATTTCCTCCTCGGTTTTCATTCCCTCCTCTAATGTCTTCTACCTCCTCCTTTTATATCTTCCTAGAAAATCCACTGTGCCTTTTGATCTTGGTTTTTTTGTATTCATGAGAGGCAACCAGCCTTAGACCAAGGGTCACACTATTTGATAACAAAGAAGGAAATTAAATAAAGATGTAACTAAAAGATGACAATAATAATAAGTCCATTAATCTTTTTCTCTTTTCATTTGTGGTTTCTTCTTTCATGGCTTCGCCCTTGGTTCCGATGCCACTCATGGTTTACTGGGATCTTTCCATGTGGTGTTCCATCAGGGCTTCCCCTCGAGTGCTATTCTTTCTTGTCGAGATTTGGTTACTTTCCATGTGGCATCCTCTCGGGGCCTCCCTTTGAGTTGCCTCTCTTCACTTTGGCCGAGCTCTGACTACTTAAAAAATTTACTATTCATTAAAAGCAAATGCAAGCTTTTAAAACTTGAGCCATCCCATGCATTTCATAATGTAGCACTAGGCCCACATTCCATGTGGCACCATATCATTGATCTCGCAAGAACTAAAAACCATGCACCTTCAAAGTGTGAGCTAGTGGGCAATGACTGATATGTGGCTGCATCTTGCATCTTTAATCTCCACCGTTGGTTTATTCTTCCTGCTTCTTAAAATGTGAATCCTTTTGAATATTTCATTGGGCTTCTTTTAAAATTTTATCCGCTCAAAAACTCTAGTCGGACCCACACTTACCACATGGCAAGATTTTGCAAGCCATGTAAGAAATTCATAATATCAGCCTCATCCCCGCGAGCTACATGAGATTCCGCCATGTAGCGTCCTTGATTCGTCGTTTGATCTACTGCTTGCCCCATTCCGATGTCGCTTGCATTTGTCCACCGAAGCCATCGGGGCTTCCTTTAGGACAACTTCTTTCCTTTTCAGTCAAGCTCTGGTTTCATGCCACATGCCCTATTCTGCACATGGATTGCTTCCTTCACTGCTCTACCATGAGCTTCTTGTTGACCCTCCGTGGTGTGGCAATAAAAGGCTATCATGATTGTTTCTATCCATGATACCGTGAACTATTTTGCAAAGGACTATAGTAAAGAGGTATGAGGTGAGGGCTATGAATGGTGAATAATGTTGTAGCAGTATGATGGTAAAAGGCGGTTTAGGCTTCATGGATGGAAAAAATGATTCTTTAGGAAAAGGATAGGATAAAATTGGGTAAAAGAGCTTTTAGAATTTTACTAAAAATTTTGGTTCTAACACTATCCAAGGGGGCTTGACCTAAGGTGGTTTGATCAAACCCTCTTCAATTAGAATCCTTAAAATGGATATTTTTAAGGCTTAAATCTTTATATTTTCTAAAAATATGTGATTTCAGCAAAAATCAGTTCCTCTCAGAAATTATAAACCAGCTTTGTGGGATCACCCCACAGGTACAAATCACATCCATTTGAATTCAAATTTTCCATTTCAACCTCCGAGCTCATAAATTTCAACCAATTTCTCTGATTTTGGTGATTCAAGTTACGTTTGGAAGCTATTCAATAGGTCTATCATTGTGTCCATGCATATTTTCTAGATTCAGCACCAGGCATTATTTATTCAGTATTTTTCACATTTGGTATTTTGACTGATTAATTGGACATCCTATGTCTTGGAGAGGTTTTATCAGTTTGGGAAGACTTCATTTGTAGTATATATCATATTTTGGAGTTTCTCTTTGATTTTGAAGGATATTGTATTTGTAATCTTAGAGATATCATAGTTCATTATGGGGTTTTCATTTCATCCTGCTTTGATCATGTTGAAATGGGGAAACTATGCACAATGGAGAAATTATATCATCACACATCTTTGATGACTTCATTTTTTACCACATTTGTATAATCTTGTTCCCCCTACTGGTACTGACAATAAGAAATTTACTTGGAATTGCAAAAGGGATCATGTCTTAGGAGTCATTGCATTGCATATTGATGTTTCCACTTTGAAAAGTGTTGATCTTTGTGATTTCCCTCACACTCTTTGGACTAAAATTTGGGAGATACATGGAAATCCTAATACTCAACCATTCCCAGATGATCCTGTTTCAAATTGTCTTATGTCGAGATTCATCTTCTAGACAAGATGATGAGTATAGAATTAGTCCACTATTTTTACCTTATAATGTCCTTTTTATCTATATCCTCGACCATAATCATGTCACCGTTTGCTGAAGGAACCTTAATGTTTAATAAAATAAGGAAAGAAATTGGGGATTGATAATTTACCGAAAATCATGATAAATATTATTGTTTTGTGGCAGGAGATGGTTTGGGAGGAAGTTGAAGGTTGTTACAAACACAGGGACCTCAGGAATATCATGAAGAAAAACTAGCAAATGATGTTAGGACTTTATATTTTGGTTAAATTTGTTTTAAGTTTCATACTAAAATTGGCCTACGGCCTTTTATCTATCTTAAGGCTCTTTGTTTGTGAGTGGCTGAAAGGCCAAACAAACAAACAAGCTTATCCACTTTGTTTAGTATAATCAAATAGTATATATATGTGCATGATAAAACATAATATCAAGAGATATAATTGAGAAATCAGATCCGCGTATTGGAAAGATTGACATATTCTTCTGTATCAGTCATTTTATTAGATGAGAATTAGCATGGAGTAGATTGGTGTTTCGTGATTTCCATCATTCAATGATCGGTGAAGGTAGGGCCCACTTCTTCGATTATTGGTGATTTTAGCATTAGATTTATATGCATGGTAATGTGTGTTTTACAGTCATTTGGTTAATTTGATTTCTGTGATTAAATGATTAGTTACTATTTCTAAATTGATTTGTTCATTGCAATTGTGTAATCATTTTTTTCTTAATTCTATTGTTTGGATTCTTGTTAAATCATTCAGTATCTATTGATATGTATTTTTAATCAGATTAATTCTAATTGCAACCAGCATCCTTGATTATGTCTCTGTCATACTTTCTATTCTTCTTTTTAGAAGTTTCTTTCTCTTTTGTTTTATGTTGGTGATATGTTTTTGCTATAGAATTATCTCTTTACAAGTTCCTGTCACATATTGTGACAGGAAGTCTACCAGTTGGATTTTTTCTTGAACCAAAATTTTCATTAGTATGCATTCATCAACCCTTGGTTTCTAAATTGTAGCTCTTCGGCATACTGCCACAACACAGTTCAAAATCTAATGTTCC
Organism: Sequoiadendron giganteum; assembly: GCA_007115665.2. NCBI lineage: Eukaryota > Viridiplantae > Streptophyta > Pinopsida > Cupressales > Cupressaceae > Sequoiadendron > Sequoiadendron giganteum. The sequence goes on from CM021109.1 coordinate 6,687,541, forward strand.
CAGATTGACACTTTAGGATAAACTGAGGAAACCATTTCCAAGAACTTAAATTAAGCCTATTTCAAGATAAATTAAACACCACAGTTTAGTCCAATCATTTTGGCGTTGTTTCTGAGGAATGGTGTTAAAGACCTGCATTGTAGTAAACCAAGTTAGGAACATTGTGTTGAGGAGAAAATCCACACAATTGTTTGGGAAATTATCTTTAATTTTCTTTGCTATAGGTCATTTAGGTGTGTGAATCGTAATAGAGATAACAAGGGAAGATTTATTAAGAAAGAGAAGGGAAGTAGTTCACAACCGGAAAAATCCAAAAACAAGTCAACACCATCCATTGAGGAGCCACAAATTGAGAAATTGCAAGATAAGTTCAAATCCTTTGTTAAAAAGGGTAGTTCAACTCAGGAGAAAGTAAAGTTTAAACTGCCTTTGCTAGAATTACCTAAACCTGATTTAGAGAAGTGTTCTATTGAGGCCACTATTGTTCAAACACCTGCAAATACCCAACCAAGCTCTTTTGAAATATTACACAAAAAGGTTGAAAAAATTCTCAAGGGGTCTCATGGAGAAGAAGTAGGACCATTTGTCAAGGAAGGCCACAAGCCCTTTACAACCTATTTTACTCCTTGGGCATTTCAAGTTATGGATCCTAAAAAAAACAATGACAACAAACACAATGAAAATAATAATAGGGTGTTGGCCAACAACAACCCAATTAATTTTGAGTTACCAATTATGGATCCCGGGAGAGATGCTCCCATGAAAAATATTCCTCATTCTGCTTTACCTATTTTTCGTGGTCTTTCAGTTCAAGATCCTGATATGTTTTTGTTTGAATTTGATGTATTGTGTCATAGTTATGACTATCAAAATGACGCACAAAAACTCAAACTATTTCTAGCTACATTGAAGGATGTTGCTTTGTGATGGTTTATGAACCTTTGGAATATCAGAACATGGGCAGTTATGAAAGAACTATTCTTCAACAAATATCAAGAATATTGTAAAATAAAAGAGGTTTGGGATGAGATTTTTCGTATCACTCAAAAATAAGAAGAGTCTATAGAAGACTACCTTGAACATTTTATGTTTAACCTTCAACGGTCTTCCCATGAGGAACAAAATGATGATACTATTAAAATTTTATTTCTTAGAGGCATACGAGATGATGTTATGGAAGCATTGAATTTAATAGGAAAAGGAAATATTTCTAAATTGGAATATATTGATATTTGTGATATTTGCAGGAATTATCTAAGGTCACGATGTTCGGGAAGGAGTTATCCAAGTAAATCTTATACCACAAACAATGTGACAGGTATCACGAAAAGGGAAATAGGTAATTTACTTGAGGATCTTAAAATAGATTTGCTAAATCATATGGGGAAACAAATAGATACTCTTTATACTCGTAGGAAGCAAGAGGAAGTCAAGAAGGCTTTAGCTATGTTTTGTCTAGTATTTCATAAAAATCATGGTAGTGAGGACTGCCCATACAATAGGACAAACATTTCATCCTTAGAAGAGGCTAGTAAGACCTCTACACTAAAACCTTTCCCTAGAGGAATGCTCGAAATGGAATATACTGAGGAACTTGTCTCTTACATGGCCCCTAGGCAATCTTTTCCACCATGGGCCATGCACCCTACTGTGATGAATGATTATCTTGGTTTAGGACCTAGTAAAACAAACCCGTACCAGTCCAGATGGAATGGGGGATGGAAAAGACCCCCATACCCTTAGTGGATGCCAAAATATCCATATACTTCATTGCCGTGGAAATAGGCATGGAGGCCACAACCACCACACAAATCAACATATCAACAACCGTTCTCATTTCCACCGCCTTCTATGGTTAATCCTTACCTTCAGTCACAACAACTTCTTCCAGGATTTCAATCCTCAACTACCCAACCTTCAAATCATCCACCACAACCACCGAGACCTACATCTATGCCAACTCAACCAAATCCTAACCCCAATAATAAAGCTAATCAACCAGTGTATAACAATGAGCCAATGGGATACTCCACTTATCCCATAAATACATTGGAGATAGATGGAGTCCAGTTAAGATCAGGAAAGGCTCTTTTGGGGCCCACTATTATGGAGGTCAATGAAGAATCTAAGCCACAACCAATTAAGGAACCACCTTTTCCTGAAAGGTTTCAATCTAAACCAATACTAAGGGAGGATTCTCACTCTCAATTTGATTTGGTAAATGCATTATGCAATGTTAATATCAAAACTCCTTTATTGCAAGCTATCCAAGATATTCCAGTTTACACAAAAATGATTCATGAACTTTGTACTTAGAAGAAGAAAAAGAAACAAGATCCAAAGACTGTTCAAGTCATTGGACAACTAGTCGATCTTATGCTTGGGAATTTAACCATTTTAAAATATTCTGATCCAAGGAGTTCGGTCATCAAGGTAACCATTGGTAAAGTGATTATTTCTAATACTCTTGTGGATTTAGGTGCTAAAATTAATGTAATGAAAAATGAAACAAAGGATAAACTATCCTTGGAAGGACTTAGGCCTACTCCTACAATTTTTCAAATGGCTGATCGATCTTTGGTTAAACCAGAGGGGGTAATTGAGGATGTAATTATTTCTATTGATTCATGGGAATATTCAACTGAATTTGTGATTTTGCGGCCAAAGATAAAATTAGGGGGATACCCCCTAATTATGGGGCAACCTTGGTTAGCAACTGTAGATGCCTATATCAATTTTCGATCAGGGAACATGGTCATTTCTAATGGTGAGCACAAGAAGCAGTTAACTCTATACCCACCAACACAACCTTTATTGGAAACAAAAGATCCAATGTGGATTGATAGTGACTTGGAAGAGACATTACCGATTCTAAAAATTGATAAAGCATTAGATATGGGGGAACTCACAGACTATAATGTTCTTATTAACTTTCTTCTTAACAAGTATACATTTGATGATGTATTTGAAAACATGGTTCTCCACTCAGGTATAAATACTCCATGTCCTTTTGGGAATTTTCCATTAGTTAGTAATTCACAATCTCTCCAATATTTTATCACCTTACATCAGTTGTTACCTCATACTTGTTTATATGGTTCATTTTTATCTTCTGATAGGCCATCTGTTTTGTAAGCCTTAGCAATTAATTCACCTGTACAATCCGAAGCCATGGAAATTTTGCCTAATCGTAGACTTAATATAAACCCACAATTAACCCCTGAACAAATCCAAGACCTTATTACCATGCTTAAAATAGATAAAGATGCATTTTCTTGGGAATACCAAGATATGTGTGGTATTCATCCTGATACCTATACCCACCATATCTATATTGAAGATGAAAGTCATCCAATTAGGAAACCACAACGCTAGCATAATCCTACACTGCGTGAAATAGTTGAGGAATTACAAAAGTTGTTAAATGTTGGGTTTATATATCCTATCTTAGATAGTCAATGGGTTTCTCCTTTAGTTGTGGTCCCTAAAAAAAATGGTAAATGGCGAATTTGTGTGGATTACAGAGCATTAAATAAATCTACTAAGGATCATTTTCCATTACCATTTATTGATCAAGTATTGGATACTCTTGCAGGTAAGAAATTCTTTTCTTTTCTGGATGGATTCAGCGGTTACAATCAAATTCGGATTGCAGCAAAAGATCAAGATAAAAATATGTTTACTTGTCCTTGGGGAACTTTTGCTTATAGAGTATTGCCATTTGGTTTGTGTAACGCTCATGCTACTTTTCAAAGGGTAGTCTTGAGAATTTTTGCAGATCTTGTTAACGATTGTGTGGAAGTATATATGGATGATTTTATTGTTCATGGTAATACTTATGAGGAGGCCAAAGCTAATTTAGAGAAAGTACTTCAGCATTGTATAGACACTAATTTGTCATTAAGTCATGAAAAATGCCATATGCTTATGACTGAAGGAATTGTGCTTGGTCATTATATTTCCTCTAAGGGTATACAAGTGGATCCTAAAAAGATCCAAATCATTCAGGACTTACCTACACCTTCTAGTTAGAAGGATATTCAAAATTTTCTTGGCAATGTAGGGTATTACGGAATATTTATTCAAAATTTCAGTAAAATTGCTTCTCCTCTGTTTGCTCTGCTTGCTAAAGATATTACTTTTTCCTAGAAACCTGAATGTCAGGAGGCTTTTGAAGCCATCAAAATGAAACTTGTAACCACATCAGTTTTATGAGGACCCAAATGGGAATTGTCATTTCATATCCATACAGATGCTTCAGATTGCTCGATGGAGGCCGTACTCAACCAAAAAGAGGATAATATCTTCTACTCTATTTATTACATAAGAAAGAATTTCACAGGGTCTGAGGTAAATTATACAGTAGTTGAAAAAGAATTTTTAGCTATTGTGTATGCAATCAATAAGTTCCGGAATTATATTACTAGGTATAAAGTATTTGTTCACATGAATCATTTTTCCATTTGAATTCTAATGAATAAACTTGTGGTTACTGGTAGGGTCATTAGGTGGTTGCTTTTGCTTGAAGAATTTCATATAATTATACTTGATAAGCCTGGTCGAGAAAATGTGGTTGCATAATTTTTATCCTGGTTGCAACACTCTGACACCGAGCCCTCTCCAGTCGATGATGCATTTCCCGATGAACATATATTTGCCATATCCACCAAAAGCCCTTGGTTTGCTGATATTGCCAATTATCTAGTCACATGTAAGTTTTCTTCACTTCTCTTCCTGAGAGTAGTGGAAGCTAGTTGGACTTAGTGGGCAATACACATGGATCAATGGATTAATCTTCCACACTGGCATTGATAATATCATGCGACGTTGTGTATGTGAAGATGATGTCTTCGATATACTTCATGCCTATCATACAGAGCCATGTGGGGGACATTATGCTGCTTAGAGAACCGCTTATAAATTTCTTACTATCAGATACTATTGGCCTACACTTCACAAATATTGTAGGCACTATGTTCATCATTGTGACAAATTTCAGCGCATGGATCAACCTACACGATCAGATTAGATGCCTTTACACCCCCAATTGTCTATCGATCCATTTTAAGAAGTGGGGCATTGATTTTGTTGGGCCAATCAATCCACCCTCATGAAACAAGGAATATATCCTTGTATGCACTGATTATGTCACCAAGTGGGTTGAAGTGGTAGCTCTCAAATAGGCCAGAGATTCAAAGGTAGCATAATTCTTGTATTATGAGATTTTACAAGGTTTGGTGTACCCCGAGAAATAACCACAGATCAAGGACCACAGTTTACATCTGAGCTCATTGTTTCTTTGGTTCATGAGTATGAGATCCGCCATCGAAAGTCTTATCCTTATCATCCCCGAGCTAATGGACAAGTTGAAGTTACTAATAGGGATATTGAAAATATTCTTACCAAGACAGTTGCATTTCATAGGCGTGATTGGGCTACTCAGCTTCCTAAACTTGTGTGGGCTTATCACACAACGTGGAAAACCACCACTGGTTTGACCCCTTATGAAATTTTCTATGGTAAGAAGGCAACCCTTCCTATCGAATTTGAGTTAAAAACTCTTTGCATTGCACTTCAATTGGGTATGAATATTTTAGATGCACATAAAGCACGAATTGATCAATTGCATTCCTTAAGTGAATTACGCCAGGAAGGTCTCTTCCACTCCGAAATTTTTCAAAAGCAACGTGCCTTATGGCATGACCGTCACATCCATCAAAGGTCCTTTCAACCTGGTGATTGGGCACTTTTATATGATTCCCATTTTTAGGACTTCAAGGGGAAGTTTCACACACGTTGGCTTGGACCTTATGAGATTCAAACAGTATATGATAATGGTGTTGTTCATCTCTACACAGTGGATTCTGAACGAAGGACTCTCCTTGTTAATGGTCATCGCCTTAAACTCTATAAGAAGCCTCTTTCCCGAGAAGATTTCTTCCTCGTGATGGCTCAAGAACTTATTATTGTTCCTTTTGGTCTCCTAAGGGATTCACCATTTATATATATATATAAAAAAAAACCTTCCAATACCAATCAACACTATAGGAAGCCCCTATTTCCTAGTTCACCTCCTATCGTTTCTTTTCCAAGAGCCACTGTTTCTTTCTGCATGTGTGTGAGGTGTTGGTTGGTTCTTTTCTGCATGATGCGTTGCTATCCGTTGCCAGCTTATTGCTTCCTCCATCATCTTCTCGTAGTTGTGCTGATGACTTCTTTTGCTCTCGCTTTCATGCCATCTACTTTTGGGCACTGTCATCCATTAGTACAACTTCCTTCTTGTCACATCCACCTTCTTTCTGATTATATTTTGCAGATTTCCAATCTTCTTCATCATCTCGGCACGTGTAAAGTACAATTTGGGTGATCATGGTATTCGGTAGTGGATTTCTCTCTATCTCTTTCTTTATTTTATTTAATGTTTTGGTTTCCTTCTGTCGAATGCTCCTTTGCCTCATGGATAGTTCAACCAATCAGTTGGGGGACGCCTGTCTATGTCATTATGCCTCACGAGGGTTGTCATTTCCATTATTTCTGCCTTCAAAATCTAGGTTTTCATCGCCATTATTTCCGCATTTACTATATTAACCATCACTAAATAGTCACTGCTAAATTTAACTGTTGAATACTATTTTTCTGCAAATTGTGTCCCTACAAACTCTAGTATCAACTATAGTAAGTTCCTGTGGACATGGCGAGAGGACACCGACTGCAGCATGAGCCTATCACAATGCAGAACTTGAAAACACATGCCGAGGCATATGCATAATTCCAGAAGGCTCATTGGGATGCAGTTGTGGGGGTTCGATGAGAAGGTGGCATTGGAGTTTGCCTATAATTTCCGAAACCAGAAGGCTACTATTTGATGGGTTGATATCATGGTTACAATGGACACCATTGTAGAAGTTTATGGACTTCTAATGAGTGGAGAACAATATTTTCCAAGAAAATCGAAGCAGTCCACATAATTGCAACCAATACGAAAGAAATTCTTACAGAGAGGAGAATCTGTAGAGATGGTTTCTGGCCAAGGTACTAAGCTGCAATCTTTACCAGGGCATTGGAACATGGTTGCCAAGTACATAATTCAATATATTACTTGTGAAGGAAGATTTCAATATCTCTTTCCCAAAATTTCAAATTGATGTTGCATTTACGATAAGGATTGTTTATTAATGTTCCTTACTTTCTATATCGAGCTCTATAATGGATGTCCAAAATAGTTTGAAGCGGAAAACCCAACTCTTTATCTCACCATGGCTTAATAAAACTTTTGGTAGTCCAGGAATTAAAATTGTTGAATCCTTCTGGTGATTGTGATTCATTCGTCCATTCTCAGGAAAGTGAGGATACTAGACCCTCTAAGGAAGAGGAATCTTTCGTAGAGGGTTCCTCTGAAGATAATTCCTTGGATGAGGAGTCTGGTTTTGATAAAACACCTAAAAGGACCAGTGATAGGAAATTTAAGGAGAGCCATGGTAATTCTTCTGTACAGACCCCAGGACCTAGACAGAGAATAACCAGAAGTGCTACAAAGAAAAATTCCTTCAAACTTAATAAGTCAACACCTTTGCTTTCTAGTGAGGAAGGTTGTGAGAAATAGGAACCCTCAAAAACAATACCCACTGGTCAATCTGGGGACAGGAAGGGAAAACAAAGGTTGGATGCTTCATCTAAGAGATAATCTAGATAAGGAAGCTGGTAAAGTGTTCGGGTCTGAAGAAATAGAGGTTCTATCTGAAGTCTTATAAAAGCGAGGAAAATTTCATAGAGAGTTAATTACGGAAAAACATCAGAAGGAAAAAGAGCAAGCATCTAGGCAACAAGTTGACGACCCTCCAGAATATTCACCCAGTATCCGCTCAGAAAACGAGCCAGCTGAAAGTCAATCAAAATGAGTAGAGGATACTGGGGTTATGACACCATCAGGAACACATCAAGAACAAGAGGTTGTGAAGGAAGTAGCCATGAAAAATGAGGAATAGATTCCAAAAGAACCCATGGATAGTGTTGATAATAACCCTCAAACACTAGTTTTTGTAGAAGCTGAAGACATTGCCCATGAAGACTCTTTGTATGTGAGTGTCTGAAAGGCCGAATGAACAAACAATCTTATCTGTTGTGTTTAGTATAATCAAACAGTATATATATGTGTGCATGATAAAACATAATATCAAGAGATATAATTGAGAAATCATATCTACGTACTGGAAAGATCGACATATTTTTTTGTATCAGTCATTTTATTAGATGAGAATTAGCATGGAGTAGATTGGTGTTTCATGATTTCCATCATTCAATAATCGATGAAGGTAGGGCCCACTTCTTTGGTTATTGTTGATTTTAGCATTAGATTTATATGCATGGTAATGTGTGTTTTACAGTCATTTGGTTAATTTGATTTCTGTGATTAAATGATTATTTACTATTTCTGAATTGATTTGTTCATTGCAACTGTGTAATTTTTTTTGTCTTAATTCTATTGTTTGGATTCTTGTTAAATCATTCAGTATCTGTTGATATGTATGTTTAATTAGATTAATTTTCATTGCAACCAGCATCCTTGATAATGTCTTTGTCATACTTTCTATTATGCTTTATAGAAGTTTATTTCTCTTATGTTTTATGTTGGTGATCTATTTTTGCTGCAAAATTATCTCTTTACAAGTTCCTGTCACATATTATGATAGGAAGTCTGCTAGTTGGATTTTTTCTTGAACACAAATTTTCATTAGTATGCATTCATCAACCCTTGGTTTCTAAATTGTAGCTCTTCGACATACTACCATGACACAGTTCAAAAGCTTACGTTCCCGGATTGACACTTTAAGATAAACTAAGGAAACCATTTCCAAGAAATTAAAGTAAGCCTATTTCAATATAAATTAAACACCATAGTTTATTCCAATCATAGGATACCCTATGATGCAAATACTATGTGAGATTTTGAATATATGAAATACTTTGAATCTTTAGATGAGGATGAAGAGGGTTATTCAGATACTCCTATTTCTCCATCAGATATAGTTGATGTACCTTCACCTTCAGTGATTCCTTGTGCAGAGTCATTGAATGAGGCTCCTATAATTCTTATTCAATAGGAATATTATCATGGTGATGAGTCATTGAGCATGTCCAGTGATTCATTACAATCATTATATCATTGTCTTCCTAATTGAGATTCCTTTCTATCAAACATTGCATCCTTGTCTGTGGAGTCTCACATTTCATATTTGGAGGACATATTTGAGGGGATATCTCTCCTATTTGATGATATCCATTATGCACTTGTTGTCAAACCATAACGGTCTTTAGATATTATTAAACATTAGTTTCCACATCATCCTAGTTTGTCACCTTCTACACTGATTGGGCATGTACCTAATTTAATTGTGGCATCTTCATCTTCATCAAGAAATGAGACACATGAGTAGCTTTGAGAGACATCATAAACATCCATATTCATCCTTCCTTCCTTCAATTCCTATCTAGAATGGGAAGCATCTGTGCACTTACACTTAGTTTTGTTTCTTTTGAAAGGGAGACAAGTTGTTTTTCGACATTGGATCATATTTTGTCTACAGGAACTTACAATTTTTGTAGGTGATCACATGTTCTGGAGGGGCTATATAGTCTCTCTATTTCCTCCCTATGGGGGGTCTATTTATTGTATTTTATCCATGTGATAGATGGTGTTCTTGGGGGGTATTATGGAGTCCTCCATCCTTCCTCACTTTTTTGCATTTCATCTCCTTTTTGGAGAGGGATTTTCTTCCCATTGGGTTTTCCCCTTTTCTCCAGTTGTGGGAGATTAGTTTCATGTCATATCATTTGTAAATGGGTACCTAAAATGGTAATCATGTAGTCGAGACCCATCATCCATAATCATCATTGCATAATCATTGCATTTTTCATTTTCTCCGTAAGTTGCATTTATGAGGGGTGTTAGTGTAATTAATTATTTGTTACACTAGAATAAGTTTACTTAGGTCTTTATTTAATTAATTAAGTCCTAGGTTACAATATTAGATAAAACATTAATAATGGGGTCATCACCATTTCCATGTTTGTAGGAGATAAGATTCCTTCTAGAAGATGAGTTGTCTTTTCTAGAACTTATCTCAATCACTTCATCATTCCTTGGGTAGTTAGTTAGGGTTTACATGTTTTCACATGTAGTGTGATCAAGACACATGGCAACATCTTGTGCATTCTAGGTTTCTCTCTTGCCTATATAATCAGGGCATATGTATATTTGTAATTATACTTTTTCACTTCATACCTAATCGTTTGAGAGGTCTGAATATCAAGCAAGCTCATTCTTACATATCCTCTTGTGGAAGGTTTATCATTGTTTTTACAGGTGTTCCTGGGTGTCGAGCCAATATCTTCAACTCTCACAACAAGTTTTATGTAGGTTATTATTTTTCTTCTACAAATAGATTTTATTATATAGAAAATTAATTATAATTTTATTTTAATAAAAATTGTATGCTTTTCTTTACAAAATGTGTATATATAAATTGTAAATTTTGAATAATATATCTTGTATATCAAACCCTAAATTAATTCATATAAATCTTAAATAATAAAATCATAGTTATCACTAATTGATTGATTTATGTAAACACCATGAAATTGACCTCCCATTAAATAATTAACTAAATTAATATTTAATTAATTATCTACCATAATTCACTAATTTATAATTTCCTATAATTAAATAATTAATTAATTTAAATTTTACTTATTACATTTCCATCTTCATCTAAAGGTTAAAAAATTTAATTAACTTTGCCTTAGCCTACAATAATTAATTCTTCTAAACCTAGTCAATTAATTAATCCATCCTAATCATCATTAACATTTTTTCCAATTAAAAATTCTTTCAAACACCGAAAATTATCATTATGTGACAAGTGTCCCTAACCCTTAATAATGCTCACACATGTCTGAGTATGCACAAGTAACCATCAACCTTCACCTCATTTTGACCAAAATCCCCTATTGGTTGCTCACACATGTGTGAGATCCTCTCATAAATGTGTAGCCACCCTAGAATTTATTTTTCTATCCATATTTCAACCTAATTCATTTCCATCTCTTACAATTGTCATTCTCTTCCTCTTTTCAAGCTCATGTTCTTCCCAATGTGGTTTACAATTGGGGAGAGGAATATGATTAATGGTGGATATTCAATCTCAATGAACCGTTGAGGTTGAATGAGGAGTGGTGAATCTTGATTAGATAAAAATAGTTATGGGGGTTATAAATGGGTGAGGATAATTATCTCCAATTATTTACTTATTTTAATTAAATAGGTGTGCATGGCATTAAAATAGATATGACATGATGAAGGAGGTTACAAAGGAGTATTGAGTAGATATTTTAGATTCTTTTCATTTATTAGAAATAGACAATAGATATTATTATTATTTGCGATAGATAAGTGGGTAATAAATATCATATTTATTTGAATATGGATAAAAGGATAATGAATTTTAATTATTAATAGAAAAAGGGAATTTTATGGAGATAATTTTTTATTAAGAATGGGTAATGAAAGGGGAATTGGAAGGGGACTAGGAAATGAGAATGGGTTATGAATAGGATTTGACAAGGTATTGGGTTATGTTAGGAAATGGTTGAAAATATGTATACATCTACTTTTTTTCCCTCTTTAAAATGATTTTGTGAAATAAAATTGTTTCAAAGAAAGTAGATATAGGCATTTGATGGGAAAAGGATAACATGGACCAAGAATTAGGATTTTAGGATAGTTTTTAGGGATTCCCCCTCAATATGACATTGAAGGATGGAGAAAATGAATTTTCTCTTGAAATGGATGGAAGACGGACTAGATGTGTAGGGACTTCATAGACTTGGATAAGGGAATTAAACTGGCCAAGAGAATATATGGGATGAGAAGATGAATGATCATTAAGATACATGCTAAGAATCTAGATTATGAGAAACCTTGATGTTTTCTATAGCATATGACAAGATGTATGCACCACAAAATGAGAAACCATGATGACAGTGTTGTCATTTGACACATGACTGACTCAAAGAAAAAAGAAACCATAATAAGGCATTTGATAGATAACACCATGATATAGAATATAATGATGTTGGTTGTAGAAATATGCCCCAACGAACCATACAAACAAAAACAAGAAAACAAGCTAGAAAAGGAAGCAAACAAAATTTTTCCCAAGACAAACCAAAAAGAAATATCAGTTGAAGAAAAATGCTAGAATGAAAATGGCATGCATGAAGAATGGATTTTTTACACCTCTAAGAAATGATGGATCCAAGCAAGGTGGATTAAGAATGATGTATTCCACAAAAAATTAAAATGACACATTCAAGCTCTTGTTTCAGATGTTAAGTTGTGAAGAACCTTCTTTGATTTTATGAAACTATGCCTTCAATAATTTTTCATGCATGATTTGGAAATTAGTGTCCAAATTTCTTTGAGGATCTAAGTTTGGATGCTTGAATCATATAGTGCATGTTTAATGTTGAAGTGAGAACAATGTTACAATATTTAAGTGTATGGAAGCATCAAAAGTTTCTAGGAGTTATGGGTTTGATCCAAATATATTTTAGATAAAGCATGAGGGTGAAATCACAATAATGTGTCACTTTTTGGCCAAGATGGAAATTTAATCAGGATTTTTAATTAAATCTTCATCTTCTGAGACGTATAGCAAACAAACTATTAAGAATTTGAAGATGATGAAAACTAGTGATTTGTAATAATTTTTGTGTAGATTCTAAATATATTTTTTAATTTTTTTGAAATAAATCATGAATCTTTCAACATCTCCCTTAATAAATATTTTTAAAAAGTAACGTTTGTTTTGTCCAACATATATATATATATATATATATATATATATATATATATATATTCAAGGGGTAAACACTTTTGACCTAGAGCTATGAAATGATGAGATCACAAATAGGGGACCTCATCCCCAATACAACAACTCAACAATACCACCCCAACAAGATTTGAACCTTGGTGGCAAGATCAAAACCATCTTTAAACCATCACACCATGCCAATATTAGCCCAACATAAAAAAATTCTATATAGATGGTAAAATTCTAATTTTTGAAACATGGATTCTCAATATCAATATCTACGCAAAGGATATTTTTTCATTTTTTTTTGAACATTTTTTAAAAATCAATTTCTTAAGTCACTATAACTATAATTTGGACATACGTGTGTGTCGTCCAACATAACTTGTGTATATATCGAAATCCTTTTTTTTTGTTTGGTGAAACGAGGACACCAATACCTAAGGCAAGGATATTTTTTGATTTTTTTTTTAACAATAGCTTACTATTTTTCCACCTCTACAAAATGAAGAGCTTGATGTTTGGAGAAAAAAATATGTTCAATAAAAATTGAAAGTTAAATACATGATAAAATGAAAACATATCAAAACTATACTTGTTGGAAAGCTCGTTTTGAAGGCTACAGTATTGCAAAATATCTTGTCAAGTTAAGTTCATCTGAAGGTCCAACCAGAGATTTGAAACTGAAGTTTTTGAGGAAATTTTGATGTAGAGGCCAAAGTTGTTATGTTTAACCCTTTTGCTTGAAGGACCTTCACTCAAAGACTAGCAAGGACCTTTGATCAAAGTTTACTATGTAAAATAAATTTTTTAGGCCTTTACCTTCGATCGAAGGTGCATTTTAAAACCATCCATCCTCCCTAGAAAATTTCATTATCTCAAAAGTGAGACACAGTATTGTGATTTTACCCATGAGTCAACTCATTTTTCAAGTCAAATCCAAGTTCAAAGTGGGAGATTGAATATGATAATGGGGTATGTATAGGATCATCATGAAAAAAATATGCCCTTAAGTGGTGATGAAAATTTAGAAAATCAGAGTTAGTTAACTTGACATAAAAATTTGAATAAGTTATCTATATTATTTCAAAAATATGTAAGAATAGAATCTATAGCAAATTGAATGTAGTTTCTAAACTACTAGGTTTATTTAAAAAAATATATATATCTATATGGTGAAAATTGGAAATTTCAATGTAGTAGAACTTAAATTTCAGGGAAAAAAGAAGTAGGTGTCTGTCTGACCACCCTAACCACAATTAAGTCATAATATTATTTTATAATATTTTAGATATAAGTAGAGGAATCATGTTGTGATGTGATGCATATTTTTTGTAATTTTTTCCAAGTAAATAACTAATTATGAATTTTTTATTACAAATTTTTAAAAATATAAAAAACTCATATGTTTGACCACCTTAACTTGGTCAAAACTCCATGAAATTCATTTTTTTTAATCCTATAGTATGTGAAGCATAGAATATGATGCATGTTCCAGATTCAAAAAATGTGATAACGTTTGAAAGATATATATGTTTTTCAATCAACCTATCAATTAGGACTTTAGTCGTAATTCAAAAAGAAAATGAATAATAATTATTTATTAAATTCAATGTAAAGAATAATTTATATTGGTGGAAAGCTGAATATCTCCTTTAAAACCCCTTTTCATTTCATCAATTTTGGGTAAAAAATATTCGTCAACCACATGGGCCATCATATAACTTACATATCACCACTTTTTGGCCCATCATGATCCTATACATACCCAATGATGAACTATCAAAGGTAGAAAAACTGAACTTGGCCCCCAGCGTAATGTTCTTGGAGATAATGGATAACATGTTTGCACATGATGCTTATTTTTAACAAGGTTCCATAAGAATGTGTTTTATCATTGGATATTTTTTTCTCTTTACTTTTTAAATTCTTTTTCCTTTTTTTCTTTTTTTCCTCATTTTTTGCCTCTACATTAGGTGAAATATACTTGAGATGCACAATTTTCATTGGCTCTTCTAACTCTTGGTCCTCTAGTTTAACTAAATTATATGCTATTGATCCATATTTTTTAATGATGGAATGCTCGAGCCCAACCGATTAGGCTTAAATTACCCTTCTTTTCATGATCTTTGTTTGTGTTTAATTGATTTTCTTTTAAGACAAGATCATCGATTTCAAACTCTCTATACTTGATAAATTTATTGTAACTTTTAAAAAGCCTATTATGATATTCATTTAGGTGATTCAAAGCATGGATTATTTTCTCATCAAGAATTTCAAGTTCATGAAGATGGTAAACCTTATATTCTTCATCATCAATCAATTTTTGTAGAGATATTCAAAAAATGCAACTCGATTTCAATTGGTAAGATGACATCAATACCAAAGACAAGGGAAAAAGATCCTCCCCCTGTTGGTTTGTTAATAATAGTTCTATAAGATCATAAGGTAGGATAAATTTTAAGGTTCCAATCTTGCTACATCATTAACAATATTTTTGATAATTTTGATCAAGTTTTTATTTGATGCTTTAGCTTGGTCATTACCTTGAGGGTAATAAGGTGTGGATAATATATGTTGGATATGAAACTTATCACAAAGGGCTTTGACTTCTTAATTTTTAAAGGCTTTTCCATTATTAGTAATGATGGTATAAGTGTTGGAAGCTTGATGCTTCCACCCCTCAGTCATCATTGACCACGTGATTTGTGACATGGTTTAACAAACTCTCATGGATCCTTAATCTAGGATGGTAGTGAATTCCTGATAGGTCAGCCTTTTGGTAATAACGACCAACTCAAATCCCAACAATAAGGGATACCATAATGAAAAATAACATGATTTAGGATAAACATGGAAGTTTGGATGTCGATTACATAAACAAGGGGAATGAACTTGACCCATTTAGTGAAATAATCAGTAGAAATAAGGATATGTCTATGGCCATCAGAGGAATAAGGGTTAATATTACCAATAAAATTGAGTCCCTACATGGATAAGGGTCATGGAGCTATAATATTTGGTAACTCTTGAGAAGGAGCATGAACTAGATTTCCATGTTTTTGACAAGCCATACGTTTACAAACATATTGACAAGAATCATTCTCCATAGTAGGCCAATAATATCCTATTCTAAGGATTTTATTACACAAGAAAATGCCACTAGTGTGTGCCCCAGAAATACCATCATGGAATTCCTTAATAGCCAAGGTAGCCTTATTTGAGTTTAAACAACATAATAGGGTTCCACTATAGGCTCTATGATATAAGGTGCCACTAAAGAGGGTGAAATGGGAGGTATTTTTGATAAAGTTTTATTGTTGATTACATGATAAGGTAAATGATAAGGTTTGGTCATGAAGGTAATTATAAATATCGTGATACCAAGGGGAACTAGGAACAACAATGATCTCACAACATATTGACTTCTAGCATATCATATGTTGGGATCAATAATTGTTCAACTAATAATTGATATTGCTAGGTATGAGTATCCATTATTAAAAGAGAACCAATAGTGATTGTAACATTTGTAGAAATTACTAATATGTGGAACTTGCTTAAATTTAATAAAACTGAAATAATGCTTAATGTTGTCAACCATTCTCTTATAAGAAATGAGATTTCCATATTTTGTGAGATATTCATTGTTGAGATGTTTTGTAACTAAATCATAATTACCATAGGCTAATAGGTCCATTGTATGGCTAGTTTTTGTTTGGAAATGAGTGCTTTGAATATTTTTCTATAATATTTGTACAAGGAAATCCAATTATAAAGGCTTTAGGTATGAAATCCACTTGTGGTGTGAGAAATATGCTTGCCCTAGAGCCATGAGAAGTAAAAGATCCCTCAAAATACTTCCATTTTGACAATTCCTTAAGAGAGAAAGTATAATCATATGGAAAATATGTTACTAAGGGGTGATGATCTACTAAAGGTGCCTTTGATAGTTGATATGCAAGTACCTGTCCCTTAATTTACTTTTGGTCTATGTACACAAATTCAAACTCACTAGGTAAAAATACCATGTGATATATAGAAATTTTTGTGTATATTATATTTAATATGAACTAATAATTAACAAGAAATAAAACATGCAACATAAAAATATAACAAATATACATGTCCTAGATATTAGTGTTAATGATATATGTTGAATAAATTATGAATTGATCTTATGTCTAGTTCAAATAGGTGACATTAAAAAATATTACTTATTAAAATAAATAATGTACAAAAAATAATTTATTAACAAATATTTAAAATAAGACATTGTTTAATTAAAAAAAGGTTATAATTTTTGTGTGCATTAAATGTCAAAAAAATTAGTTTAGATCATCTTCAATATTTTAATGGGTTTTTTTCTATAAGTATTAGAAAGTGAAAATTTGAATTAAAATATTGTTTGAATGTCTCACCTAAATGAAAACTAGAACACACCTTTATAATTTTTCTTATACGTATGCCATAAATTAATAAATTCATCTAACTCTAAGATTTTTTATATAGTCAATCCATCCAAGTTACCGTTTATTAGATCTTGGAGGCTGACATTCATAAAATTTGAAATCAAAACCCTAATTTCTCACTCAAAACCTTAAAAAGGGGCCAAATGGGACTCATATGCCATTTATGGTGTATGGGTCCCACCTGGATGGGACTCATTCACTCAAGGTGGTGTATGGGTCCCATAGGGCCTTTTTAGGGAGATAAAGTGTCAAGGATGTGTCACCAAAAATTGTATACCTTTGAAGAAAAGGACAATTTTGTGCCCATTTGAGTCCTACTTTAGGTCCCCTTCCATCAATTATCACTCTAAAACAACATTTATAGGATCCTAAGGTTCGTTAGTTTTAAATTTGGAGCCTGTTATACCTAAGGAATCATTCAACCCCCAACAAACAACATCAAAATTATTGAAAAAACACTAATCCCACGTCAAAATCCCTTAGTGGGACTAGGTCACCCAAGTTGGCAATCTAGTCCTTTTTGAGGATTTTTGCATTTTTAAGCGAGAAAATGTATATTTTGTCAAAAATTCTCGAGGGCTGTTGGCCTTGTAGGTCAAAATTACTAACAATTAGATCTTGTTGCTTATAAATACTTGCTTTTAGGTCATTTTTTTGCTCTCTCTCTTGGTCATTTTTTACATCCAACTTCAAGAATCAAGTGCAAAACATCTTCCTCAAGAAGATTCATCTCTTTCACAAAAAAAGTTGAAGATTTTAGACAACAAACTAGGGCTTTTTACAGGTCTTCAAGCTCACTCCACATTCAAGAACACTCATTGCAAAATGTTGAACATAGATTCCTATTGAGATTCATGGATAAATCTAGGTTGAGGAGATGCAACTAGCCACCAAATCACACCCAAAAACTATTTTCAAAGTGACTCCATCTTCTATTTTTAGCCCATCTTTAGATTTGAGGTTTGCATCCCATTTGCATTCCTTCTTACACTCATTTGTAATGTTTTAGGGTTTCTAGGATTGAAGTCTTGCATCATTCCAAATCTCTTGCATGCATCTTATTCTAGCACAATAGAATAGGGTTTTGTCTTATTTCAGGTTTTCGTAGTTCTAGATGTACTTAGGGCTAGGGTTTATGTAGATTTTCTATCTCTTTAAAAGTTTAAATATAAATTAGGGGTTTGACCAAGGTAAACCCCACATTAGAAACCCAAATATCTTCTATTTTGGAGGTTATTTTGCAGGTCTGAGTTTGGATTCTTGTGGAGAAACAATACAAATATTATAGGCCTTTGTGTCCAATTTCAGTTTTCTAGAAAATCCGAAAGGGACTAGGTCACCCATAGTGGTGACCTAGTCTCACTAGAGGTTCCTGACAAGGATTTTTGTAGATTTGAGCACCTAGTTGGCTGAAATGGAATCCAAAGCAATTTACCTAGAAAGGGACTAGGTCACTCCACTTGGCGTAAGTGTCCCAGTTGGCTCAAAATTCAGATTTTTCAAATTTCCCAAGGCTTCCACAACTTCTTCATCGGTCTACAATAGTTTCCAGGTGCACCCATTTGATCTAATAGGTTATTTTGCTTAGTTTAGTCTTCATTTTATCATTGTTATAATACATCATGTGTTTTCCAACAATATAGGTTCTCTTAGTTTAGATCAAATAGTTAGTGTATACACCTAAAAATGGTCTAGATAAATTTGATTAATTAAATAGAGTTATTTGATTAATTAACCTATAATTCATCTACTTATAAATAAAATAGAAATATTTATTTATATAGTTCACATTTTATATTCTCCTATCGTAATTAAATAAACAACTTGAATAGTTTGTTTTTGATTTAATTATCCAAATTCTTCTATCTTAATAAAATAAACAAATTCAATAGTTTGTTTTAATTTAATTCTCCATTTCTTCTATCTTAATTAAATAAACAAATTCAACAGTTTGTTTTAATTTAATTATCCGTTTCTTCCATCTTAATTAAAGAAACTATATCACATAGTTTGTTTAATTATAATCTCCCTTTTATTAAATAAACAAATTTCAAATGTTTTATTTAATAATATTTCTTCCTTCCAAAATTGAATAAATCAAATATTCAATTAAGCACATGTCTACAACTTTTCTCTCAACAAAGTTGAAAGCTTCAAGCTGTATTAAATTATGCTTTTCCAATTAAGCACATGTTTAAATAGCTTTTCCCTCAATAAAGTTGAAAGCTTTAACTTGCATTCAATTTTACTTTATCTTTCCAGTCATACTTTTTACAATTGGAAATAGTTGGCCTAATGGATCCACAATTTCTTCCTCATCATTTGCCACAATGTTTTTCTCAGGGAATGCATTTCCCCTTCTTCCTCACCAAACTGTTCATCTTCTACCATTGATTTATCTAGATCAAATTTTAACCATTGCTTGTTGCCACATTAGGAATTGCCTTTAAAAATCTATAAAAACAACATCTTGCTATAGGAAATGGATCCCACTTGCAAGCAAGTTTACTCTGTAGGAATCATACTATAGCATTTAGCATATAACATTTAGCAATTATCAAATAAAATCATTTTAGCAATCATATTAGATCATAATCATGTCACAACATATCATGTTAGTTTCATTTTAGTTTATCACAACATATCATATCTATATCATAGTATCATAGATTTCATTATCATAGCTTTCATCACAACATCCCACTTATATCATCATTCACATTCTCTAGGTTTTTATTTTAACAATCACAGTGCACACAATCTGAGAGCCACTTTGATTTAATAAATTCTTGGAGTTAGAGAGGAATGAAACAGTTTTAGAGATTTTATTATGTTTCAATTAGATTATATATCATTTGAATTCTCTAATAATGTTGCATTAAGGTGTGTTGTTAGTTACTTGAATTTTCCATATTTTCCACATTCATAAATTGGTGCCCACCATGGGGACCGAATCCCCATACTGAACATTTTTCTAGAAAGTGATTGCAAGTTTCACGTGATTTTGTTTTAGTGCAATAAAAAAAAATTACAGCACATTCAACAAATCTTTCAACGCATCAAAACACTGTTTCAGCGCATTTGAATATTGTTTTGGCACTTTTAATCACTGTTATAGCATATTCACTAATTATTGCAGCACTTTCAATTATTCTTTTAGTGCATTGGCATTTTGGCACATATGCTTAAAGGTTTAGCGCATTGGACTGTTTTTATAGAAAATTGACCCACTTTGATATAAATCTCTATTTTTTTTGTTGCAGGTATAAGGTATGTTGGTCAAGGATAGTTGTTGGAAACATTTACACCGATCACAGAAAAATGCTATCAAATTACTAATGGTGTTTGCAGGGTTTTGAACTCTGCTTATTGCTTTCCTTTATTAAGTTAGGCATCTAGCTTAAGTAAAAGGATAACTGAACCCCATGTTTTTTGTGGTAGAAGTGATAGGCTTATGCTCTCCCCTTCATTGGATGATCAAAATGATAGACTCACTTTTCATGTTTTATTAAGACCTTTAGAAGGCCTTTCGTAGTGGGAAAAAGTACCCACCCTATGGGAACGACCTAAGTGGGAACAACTAAAGCCATGTTTTCCAACCCACTATAATCAAAAGTAAATTCGAGGAAATTCCAATATTCGATGGAAGTGTGCAAGATAACCATACCCAAAGTCTTTATTCTAAAGGTTGGGAGGTCTCTTGAGGGAGTTTATCTAGTTTCCACTCCGAATGAAAACCCTATCTAGGAATGTTAAGTTAGAATCCAATTGTGTTAGTTTCTGAACACTTTCTATACCACAGTGCAAGGGGAGGGAAGAATTTGCCCCCAAGATACTCACCATATAACTATCAGAGACCCTGATCAAAAGTGGAGGATTCAAATTTTGTTTAAGGCTCAAAAAAGGAAAAAAACACGGGTGCCCTCTAGGGGCCGACATGACTGTGTGAGCTGACATAGTTCCAAGTGTGGGTTGTGATTTTTTTAGTGATCTTTTGATATAGAAAACTGCTTAAACTATTTTTATTGTGTCATACTAGTGAAAATTGAAAGAATCTGACTTGATTCTAGAACACACACTATCTGTTTAAAGCATAGAATTGAAACAAATTTTTACAAAATTTTTGTTGTATGTGTAAGTCATTTTCAAAAGAAATCATCCAAACAAAGAAATACTTTTCCATATTCCTCAACAAGCAAATCAAATACAAGGTCATAAAATTAGAAGTTATATCTGAAGTCAAATAAATTCACTATAAAAACTTGATAAAAAATAGACTATTAAGATTCTAAATACTTCCAGAATAACGTATTCACTTTCTGTTATAGCGCATCGGATCTGTTTAACAACGCATTGAACAACCTTTTAGTGCATTAGGGGAAGAGTATGGCGCATAAGAGGAACATTCTAGCACATCAAAAGAAAATTCCAACGCATAGCAATAATAGTACAATGCATACAACCGGTTTAACAACACATTCACCTAGTTTGTTAGCCCATCTACTAATTCTTTTAGTGCATACAAGGACTATTATAGCGCATCCACCAAACCAAAAAGAAGAGAGCTATTTTTACTGTCTGTCAAAATTTTTACTCCAAATTTCAGATCTTTACCAGAACAAAAACCTTTTTCAAACAAAATTAGAGTCTTAAACCTTTGAAAGTTGAACCTTACAAGTGAAATTATTCCAAATTAAACCAAAATCTACCATCCAAAAGTGTCTAAATCAAACAAATTTGATTAAAGGCCTAGTTTCATTATCAGGATCAGTCATCCTACTTTAAGAAACAAAGTTGTATAATCATACTTTTCAACTGAGTCTGATCAATAGAGTCTATCAGTCTATTTGACTCAAGTTAACATTCTTGACACTATATCAAACCAAGATCAAAAGTTTGGTGGACGATTATAACAATTTTATGCCAGTTTTTACAAGGTCACAAAGACTAAAACTTCAAGAAAAGGAAACAAACATGTTTGATATTGAGGAGAATGTATTCAACAAATCCAACCAAAATGAAAATGATGAAATATCTAAAGAAGAAATACAAAATGTACAACAAGACCCCAAGTTCCATAATTTTATGGAGAAAATTCTAGAAAAAGATGGGGAAAAGTATCTTCTAATGGTCGATGATTTGCGTGTTAAAATCCCAAAGGACTTTGATATCACTAGACTGAAAGGAACATCAAAAAGAGCTAAAACTAAATCAAAAAATATAGATGAGGTATTTATGCAATGAAACACCAATTACAAATCTTACAACAACAATTCCAAGATATGCAAACAAGAACAACCAAGAGATACTTTTTGCAGGATATTTTTCCATATCCTTTTTCTTAAAATGTGAACATGATCCCATTTCCAAAACACTATGAGTTCCCCAGGTATGATAAATACAAAGGGAAAACAAATCCTCTTGATCATGTAAGAGAATTTTGAGCTATGAGTTTAGAGTTTGCTCATGAAGATACATAATGAGGCTATTTCCAAGAAGCTTAGGAGGACAATGTATGGAGTGGTTCTCTAAATTAACTCTGAGAATTAGATCTTTTGAAGATTTGGTTAACAAGTTTATAACTCAATACTCATACAATATACAACATGATATCACAATGAAGGATCTTTGCAATACTAAACAAAATAAAGGTGAAACATTTCTCTCATTTTTGCAAAGATGGAGAAGGTTGTTTGCAAGATATCCATGTTCCATACCTAAAAAAGAAAAGATGGAACTATTCATGGATAATATAAATGATGACATGAGTTATAGACTTGAACTACAATGTCCACCTACATTTGAGAAAATGATTGAAAATGGTCTCAAGATAGAGGAAGCTTTGGTCAAAAGAGGAGTTCTAAAAATATACAATGAAGGATCGAACAATGCAAATTCATGTAATCACAACAACAACAAAAAACCCAAGTTTTAGCAGAAGTATAGAAATGTTGGAAACAATGATGTTGTGATTGAAATGCAAAACACGAAACCAATATTCAATTTAACAACAGATGCAACTAAGAGAACCCCAGACAACAACAAAGACAACAATCTCAGTGAAAATAAAAATAAATATTCGAATAATGTTAGATCTAAATCATCACCATTCTAAAATTCATCAAATCGAAGGAAATTGACACCTTTAGGACAATCAGTGGAATTAGAATTCAAGGAAATTATTGTAGCTAAACTTGTAACATCACAAGAAGTACAAAATTGGGATCCACAAGTCAAACCATTTTGGTGGAATGATGCACATTATTGTGCCTATCATAACAACAAAGGTCACAAAATGAATGATTGTTGGCAATTAAAACATTTGATCCAAGATTTGATTGAAAGCAAGAAAATATTTTTTGAAGGACCACAAACAAACAACAATCATGGAGCTTTCCAAAAGCATTTACCTAATTATGACAAATTTGAATCATCTTCTTCAAATGGTAAAGGCAAAAATTTCAGCTATGTTTATGACTCAACCATTCTCCATATTGAGGTAGTTGAAAATCAAACAAATAACCTTCAAATCAATGATAAATGTGATCTTGTTTCTATTGAAAGTCAAACAAAGGAAATTGTTCCTATTGGTAATTATGTTTATGAAATAATTATAGCTCATAACGCAGAAATTAATGACAGCAATAGCATCATTACAGCTGATCATCAAACCACAAACATTGCTGCAAATGAAAATCAAAAAAATTTCATAAAAAGTAGAGAGAATCAAGAATATCAACCAATCAACATGACAACAAGGGGAAAAGCTAAGGTAATACTCAAAGGAGCTGCAAATAAATCATCTGAGGTTCCTTCTATAATCAAAACAACTATTGCCCCTAAAAATAATTACAACATAATCGATCAGTTGAAGAAAATACCAGCACAAATCTCAATATTTGAACTCTTGAAACTATCACCAATACACAAGGAGATCTTAGAACAAGCTCTTGTTGCCATAATAGTACCCAATGAATTGGAAGTTTTCCAATTCCAGGCTATGGTGGGACACTTAACTGCTCCTCATTGCCTATCCTTTTCTAAGAATGATGATGTATCACTAAACCATCCACACAATGTTGCCCTCCACATTGATTTCTCACTCACAAACACCAAGTCAATCGTGTTCTTATAGATGGTGGAGTGGGTTTAAATATCTATACTTTGAAACTGATCCGTGCACTGGGATATTTTGATAATGCTATTGACCCAAGAAGAAAAATCACAATAAAAGCATATGATGATGAAGAGAGATCTTCCAAGGGATTGATTATTCTACCTATCCAAGTGGGACTGATTGTGAAAGACATAATATGCCAAGTGTTAGACAAAGATTTGACATATAACATACTTTTGGGACACCCATGGATTCATGAGATGCAGGAAGTACCATCCACGTACCATCAATGCCTGAAGTTTCCAATCAATAGACAAGAAATAACTATCTCAACTGATTCAAATAATCCCCAACAATGCAACATGATTAAGGAAGCTCAAGATAATTTTATCCCTCATAATAGAGAAGCTAACACTCCAAATTCATCAAACAATGAGAAGCAATCAAATGTTGTGTCAAAATGGGTTGAAAAGAAGGACCAATCAAAGGACAAAGGCATTATTGGTTCTACTACAACAAACAATGAAAACTCTTTATCAAAGCAACTCAATAGAAAAATCCAGTTAACAAACAAAGGCATGGGAGAGTATTCCATTCAGCAATATTTAAGTCTTTCACAATTGATGCCTTCACTAAGAAAAAATGGACAACCATGAACATCAATACAACATTTATAAAAACCTACTATAGTATTAGAGGGAACATTTGTAAAGGTTGGAAATTTGGTTGATGAATTAGATGACAAGGCTATCCTAAATTGGCTCTACAAAGATGAGGAAGCATCTACATCAGCAACCTCTGACATACAAATGGATAAATATTGAAAAGGAAAGACAATCCCAGAGAAAATGGGGTATGAAGGACAAGGACCTATCGGTAAAAGGAAAGAAGGAATTGTAGACCCTATTCAACCTCTCACACTTCAAGAGAAATAAAAAGATGGATTGGGATATAAAGGAGAATCAAAAGAAGAAGCAACCCAAAAATTTGTTGAAAGAATTCTACAACTGCAAGTGAGTGATTCATGTGAGAAAGAATCTAATGAGTATGAGTAGGACTCATTATCTGAGGTATCCTTTGAAGACAAAGGTATGTACCAATGCGTGAGGAGGGACAAAGCTTAGGGACTAGACCCCTTGTGTTTGGATCACATAATATCGATGACTCAAGCGACGATGAACAAACTCTGAGTGAGATAGACTTGGAGGAGAGTACCATCATACATCTTGACACCCCTACCAAAAATATTGATGATATTGCTATTCATACTTTCAATGTTGTTGACCTTCATCAATCCGATGATCTATTACCCTTACTATACCTCGACCTTATTGACTGGGACCAAAATGAGCCTCCTGGCATTCCTACCTTTGCAAATGATGATACCATTGTTAAATTTCTTTGTTCCAAAAACCTTGATGCAAGTTTTATCCATAAATTTCATAAAAAAGCTTCAAGTCAGGGGGGTGTCAAATCTTCCAAATACAAAAATGAAAATATCAATAAAATATCTAATGGAAAAAACCATTTAATGGCAGTGTTAGATCTAGAAAAAGTAAAAAGAAAGAGTGCATTTGACAGTGAAAACCTCACTGAGGTACTGAAAGATGGGGAATTCGACACTCTACCCAAACATTATCAAGAGAGATAATAAGTGTTGGTTGAGCTAGCTCAGTCTATCAATGTGGGCATGTAAGACAAAGCAAAGACATTACATCTGGCAGCATCAATGACTGGACAAGAAAAGCCAACATTCACCAAGTTCTTTGAAGAACGAAAAATCAACTTTTTTTGGTATTACTCTAATATTCTAGGCTTAGATCTAGAAATATTGATGCATTATTTATCTCTACCTACTAGGGTGAAACCTGTCAAGAAAAAGCTAAGAAAGATGCACCCGCATATCGCCTTGTTGCTAAAGGCGAAACTCAATAAATTGTTAGATGTTGGTTTCATTCATCCAATTGATTATGCTAAGTGGATATCTAATAGCGTACCTATTTCTAAACTAGATGAGAGTATAAGGATA
Organism: Sequoiadendron giganteum; assembly: GCA_007115665.2. NCBI lineage: Eukaryota > Viridiplantae > Streptophyta > Pinopsida > Cupressales > Cupressaceae > Sequoiadendron > Sequoiadendron giganteum. The sequence goes on from CM021109.1 coordinate 6,714,031, forward strand.
TGCACTGGCTTCAACGATCTCAACAAAGCATGCCCGAAAGATGACTTTCCTTTACCAAACATTGATATTATTGTAGACTTGACAGTTGGGCACACCATGTTATCTCTAATGGATGGCTTCTTAGGTTATAATCAAATCAAGATTGCGCTAGAGGATCAAGAGAAGACAACATTCACCTATCCATAGGGAACATTTTTTTGGAATGTGATGCATTTTGGGTTGAAAAATACAAGGGCTACATATCAAAGAGCAATGACCACTATCTTCCATGACATGATACATACTTTTATGGAGGACTATGTGGATGATCTACTAGTTAAATCATATACTAGAGAAGGACATCTTGAGATTCTAGACAAAATTTTCACATGTCTATAAAATTTCAATGTCAGGTTAAATCCCAAGAAATGTGCATTTGGCATAACTTCGGCAAAGCTTCTAGGCTACATAGTTTCATAGAAAGGTATTGAAGTAGATCCCACCAAGGTCAAATCACTAGCAGACAAGAGTCATCCGTTCAACAACTTGTTACATAAGAATGTCTCTTTCAAATTGGATGAAAAATGTGACTCTAATTTCAATCAACTTAAGCAATATTTGATGTCTCCACCAATATTAGTGCCACCTACAGAAGGGAAGCCATGACTTCTTTATATACCAACAATGAAGATTTCATTGGGCATTCTATTGGCACAAGAGGATCCTGCAAGGAAGGAACAAGCTATCTATTATATCAATAGGAATTTGAATGGATATGAGATTAATTACACCTTCATTGAAAATGCATGCTTGGTAGTAGTATTTTCTACTCAAAATTTGTGCCATTATATGTTAACGTACACAGTTAAACTCATAGCAAAGATTGATCCACTAAAATACTTACTCAACAGAGTGACTTTAACAAGAAGGCTAGCCAAATGGGCCATGCTCTTGAGTGAGCTTGATATCCAATATGTAGACTGCAAGGCCATCAATGAACAAGTAATAGCTGATTAGTTAGCTAAAGCACCTCTACAAGATGACTAACCAATGAAATTTGAATTTCTTGATGCAAATTTTCTCACTATCACACCATAAAAATGGATGCTATACTTTGATGGATCACACACGCAACATGGATCCGATGTTGGGATCCTATTTATCACACCTCAAGGACATATTATTCTAAATTCCTACAAATTAAGATTTCCATGTACAAATATGTAGCTAAATACGAGGCATTAATCATTAGCATCAAGGTAGAAGTTGAATGGAATATCTCAGAGCTACAGGTCTATGGAGATTCATAGCTAGTCATTAATCAGGTAAATGATAATTATAAAACAAGGGATGACAATTTTATGCCATATAAAAAAATGGTGGATGATTTCAAGAAGTATTTTGTCTAGATCAAATTTGAACAAATAACTAGGGAAGATAACAAAGTTACTGATGCTATGGCTATAATTTATTCTCTCTTGCAAATACCAGAACAACGAAGACGTTATGAGTTTTTGGTAGAACACATGTCTAATCCAACCTATGAAAATCCTGAATCCAAAGTAATATGAAATATCGTTGACCTTGAAACCTCCATCTATGGGAAGAATTATACTTACTTAAAAGACAATACCCTTCCTCCTAATCTTTCCCAAAACCAAAAAACAAATAATTTTCCAAGCTGCATGACATACCTTAATTGTCGACATACTTTACTATCAAGGTCTTGATGGTACTCTCCTATGATGTCTATAATGTAATGAATCTGATTCAGCCTTGCATGAGATTCATGAAGGTATTTGTGGAACACACTCGAGTGGTCTAACTCTAGTGAATAAACTCCTTAGTTTAGGGTATTATTGGATGAACATGGAGAATGATTCTTATTAGTATGTAAATAAATGGCATAAATTTCAAATCCATGGAAACCTTATACATGCACCAGCATAGGAGCTACACCCTTTCAGAACAACATGACCTTTTGTCAATGGGGACTAGATTTGGTGGGTAAAATCCACCCTTTTTCATTACATGGACATAAGTTTATCATTGCAACCATGGAGTAATTCACAAAGTGGATTGAAGCAGTACCCCTAACAACCATCATGGGAAACCAAATTTCATCCCTTATCTTAAATTACCTTATCTATCGATATGGTGTTCCTCAGTCCATCATCACTAACAATGGTAGACCATTTAAGAACCAATATTTCCAAGAACTGTGTGAGAAATTTCATGTCCAGCATCGCTTTTCAACACCATACTATCCTTAGGGAACTGGCCGAGTAGAGGCCTCAAACAAAACTATTCTTAAAATCTTGAAGAAAACGGTCAATGATGCTGGGTGAGATTGGCATGCTCAACTGAATCCCAGTCTATGGGCATATCAAGCTAGTATCAAAACACCTATAGGAGCAACACCATATGATTTGGTATATGGATAAGAGGCTATTCTACCTATTGAGGTTGAAATACCATCACTTTGGGTGTTGCTAGAAGGGATCATAGCAGATGAGGATTACCGAGTGTCTAGATTTTAGGAGTTGGAACTATTAGATGAGCATCATCAACAAGTTTTGGATCACTTGAAAGTGTATCAATAGAGGATGTCTAGAAGCTACAATCATAGAGTCAAACCAAGTTCATTTCAGGTAGGTGACTTGGTATTAAAGGAAAACCCTCATAATCAATAGGATTGTGAGAAGAAGGGTAAGTTTGAACCAAATTGGCTAGGTCCCTTCGTTGCCATATCGGTCTATGGATTGGGAGCTTAAAAATTGTCTACACTTGATGGGGATCTATTTGATGAACCTATCAACAGTGTCCACCTCATAAATTTCTATACATGAATTATCTAGTGCATGGTGAAAGTTATGAAAAATACAAAAAAAAATCCAAAAGAGGTAAAAATACAAAAAGAAGAAGTAAAAATCAAAAGAAATCGTTGCCTTGATGAAAAACTAGCAAATAGGCATCTTGGTAACAACAAAAAAATCATAAAAATTGAAAAAAGTGCAATAAAAATGTTCAAGTAGTGAAAACCTAAAAACAGGCACTATTTGTGATAAACCAACTATTCCATCTATCTGAACACGTCTTGGTAATTCGCTTTCACCATCATTCTACTTATCTTTGAGAATCTCATGTACAAATCTTAGAAATATGGGCGTGTCTCACCTCAGCTTGGGGGAAAACTCCTAAGAACAGTGGGGGCAAGGAACTATGGGCTTAAACCAAACAAGAAAGCAATAGTATGACAACACAACAAACACATTGATCCTAGGAAGCTCAACATCGAACAATAAACAATCATCTAAAGATAAACTATCCAATCAAACAACTTAAATCAATCAACCACAACAAATCTAAATGGATGATATTCTTTTAAATCATGATTTTACTACTTTGGCTTGAATGTTCAACTATTGTTCTTTGATTTTTGTTATCATATTTTTGGAGCAACTCGATGATGTATTGAACTAGACAAGCGGGGAAGGAGTATGACTTTTCATTGTCTACTGTCTGTGAATTGATCATTTTTCTTATATGAATTGACGTGAAACATGCTCTACCAAGTACCACTGATGAGATTTCAGATTCGCATAGGAAATTTATTGACTCTTGTCTATTTTACACAAGACATGCTTAGGTCATCTCGGTTTAATTATACCTAGATTCTTGTGTTAACTTGCAATATCAAAAATCATGAAAGAAGAACTTGGGTCATCATGGTCTACCTTATACCATCGATGCTTGTACTCATTTTCAATATTTTAAAATCTCAATGATGATAAAAAGCACAATAATAGACTTTCAAGATGAAAAATTTGCATATGTAGCTTTGCATACTTAAATTAGATTGCATTTATATTAGCTTTGGATCTACAAAATATATTGCATCAAGGTTGAAAAATATTTAAAAAACAATGTATATCTATCATTTAAGAGACTAAGTATACTTAATATAAACAAAAAAATTATCATTCTCATGTAGTCGCATTATCATATCATCATTCATTTCTACATCACATCATCTATTTTGCATTAAAAAAATAACAAAAGAAAATCATGCATCTAGTCACATTATCATATCATCATTCATTTATACATCGCATCATCTATAATTTCATTAAAAAAATATCAAACACAAGTTGCATCACTTATCATTCACATTATCACATTCATCTCATGGCATTTCAAAATTACATCATTTAAATATCACATCCATACATAATAAATCCATCAGTCCACATTCATAATGGTGCAGGAGCACCTCTAGGAAGCACCTAGGCAAGTGACTAGGAAATAGGCAAGTTTTGGAAATGTTTGTTTTTCTTATGTTAAGGTCATGTGGACCATTGTTTTATGAATCAAAGCTCAATCAGGAGCTATCAGTAGAGGTGTTGTTATGTGTTTTGACACTCAAGCTTAGTGGATAGTTTTGTTTTGCAAATTTTAGATTACTGTGTTTTGCAAATTTTGGAAGAGAAGGTTTGTAATGACTTAACTGGCCAAGAACAGTTGAGGCTCGAGCTTAACTAAATTGGATGAAGTATTTAAGGTGTGCCTCAACCAATGTGTAAGGTTGGAAGGCATAGAGAACGTTTGTAAGTTTGAAAATTTGAAAGGAAGCTAATGAAGGACAAGGATAAAACTGGTTGAAATTCTGTGTTTTCTTAAAAATCTAGTTGATGAGGAGCAATCAGACCTATAGAATGTTATAGATAGTGATAATTTCTTTGCTTTATTGTTGGTGTGGTAGCTTGTAGAGTGTGAGTTCAATCGGTAGTTGTCTTGAAAGTTATTTGTTTTGTTTTGCTTGTCATTTACTGTCCTGGCTGGTAAACTGGCTAGTATGGGGTCTTAGCTTCCTTTCCTACCATACCCAGTGTATGGCTATTTGGGAAATGGATCTAGACTCCCTGTGTGTACATAGTATAGGTGTAGGAGTGTCCAAGAAAGCAAGAGGAATGATCAAGAACTGTTCCTAGGTGGGCTTGACAGTGCCCGGCTAGGACAGTCAAGAACCAATGCTAAAAGGCACATAATTTGCACAATAGACTTCTCCAGGGAAAACCCCATGGAAGAAGTGTGGAAGGATGTCCCATAGAGTCCTGGTACCAAGGAGGAGACTCCAACAATTGGGATACCAAGCAAACTTCTTGATAGTCCTACCGGGTGGCCACGAATTGGCTAAAAACTATAAAGTTTGCTAAAAGAGGAGGATAGTCCTATGTAAGGCCAGACAAGACATTAGGGTTTTGAAATCTTGAAGAGGATTGTATAGGTACTAGGAATCCATGAAAATGAAGTAGGGTTCTTTGGAGAATTTGTGAACAATATCATGTTTTCCTCGGCTAGGAGACCTAATTGGGGGTTCAAGGCTTGTGGCCTTTTTAAACCCTAAATAAGGGTTTGGGATGAGCGATGGAGAAATGGTGGTTAATGGTGATCCAATAAGAATGATAGGATGCCAAGAAGCATTTTGACATATAAAGAAAACCCTGCAAGGATCTAGTTGTGTGTTGAGTGAATTTGGCCTTTAGGGAGGATTAAGGGTCAAGGTGAACAGTGGGTAAGTATCAAAAATTGGTTGTGTAGATTGACAAAGGTTGGAAGAGGGGATGGCCAGTAGAACTAGGGGTGTCTGCAAATGAGTTAGGGCCTAAAGGTTGGATGGTGAGAGAAGCCACATCAGGGGATTGCTGAGGTGAGACCCAGAGCATGGAAGTGTGAATGCTTCCATCCAAACCCTCTTACACCAAATTGATATCAGAGCAAGCGAAAGGTTTGGGATAGTGAAGTTGTATGTCAGACTTGGAATCAAGTGGTTCTACAATCATGGTGACAAATGCTGAGTTGGAAAAGAAGGTTGAAGACCAAGAAGAAGATAATAGGAGACTAAGGGAAAGATTAGCACAATTTGAGGAGACACTGAGCAATGTACTAAATAAGGATGATGAGGATAGCAAAAGGGTACCTAAGCAAGAAGAGGTTGCAGAGGAGGACAAGATCCCTGAACTTGACCCTGTTCTATAAGAGGAGCCTTTCTTGAAGGCATTGAAAGCTTTGAGTGGGAAGGCACTCGAAGGAATACCAATGTTTAGTGGAAATATGGAAGCCGACCTAGTTATGGATTGGATAGAAGGTATGGAGAACCATTTTGAATGTGATGGAGTCACAGAGGCACAAAAGGTAAAGGTGGCTAAATACAGATTGAGAGGATCAGCCTTGACATGGTGGAAATTCATCCAAACAGAGAGGGAGAAGGAAGGAAAGAAACCCATCTCAACTTGGAAAGGAATGGTTGCAAAGCTGAAAGAAGCCTACATGCATGATGACTATGAGATTCAACTACACAAGAAGAGACAAATCCTAAGGTAGAAAGACCTAGATGTGAATACCTATATAGAGGAGTTCCAAAAAATTTGTATGAGATCTAATGTGTCTAAAGATGAAAGCCTCAAAGTGGCTAGATATCTTAATGGATTGAAATGGAACATTCAAGAGGAGATGGCTCTATTGAGTCCAAAGATAGTGCATCAATGCTATCAATTAGCTATCAAGATTGAGGAGAGCAGGAAGAGGAAGCAAGATCAGGCTTCTAAAGGTAGAGGGAAAGGTAGAGATCATAGAGATCAAAGAGGACAGCATGGAGGTTACCAAGGTAGAGGTAATGACCAAAGAAACCAAGGAGAGTTCAAAACCACAGAACATGTCAATGAAACACCTCCTAGAGGAGGGTATAATAGAGTTAGAGGTTCTCAAGGAGGATCAAATAGAGGAAGAGGAGCAGGCAGGAGTAATTCCTATTTTGCAACCATGAAATGCTATCATTGTGGTCAAGTTGGACACCCAACCTATAGATTCCTGGAGAAAGCCACATCATCAAGCAACGAGAAGAGAGTGGCTTATGCACAAGAGGACACCATGAGTCCTAAGGCAACTGAGATCAGCCATATTGAATCTGAAAATGGAGAGAGTCTGATGTTTAGAAGAGTGTTGATAAGGCAATTGGTCAAAGAAGAACCCAAGCAAAGGAGAGCTCTATTCAGGGTAAGGTGCAAGATACTTGGTAAAGTATGCAAGGTGATAGTAGACTCAGGTTCGACAGACAATATAATCTCATAGGAGGCAGTAATGAAACTGAAATTGAAAAAGTACCCCACACCAATCCCTATAAGGTCACATGGCTTAACAAAGGGCAAAGTGTCTTGGTAAATGAACAAGTAACGGTGGAGTTTTCCATTGGAGGGTACAAGGACAATTTATTTTGTGATGTCTTACCCATGGATGCATGTCATCTATTGTTGGGCAGACCATGGAAATTTGACAGGATTGTTGTGTATGATGGTAAAGAGAATACAATCTCATTTAAGAAGCATGAGAAGACTTTAAATTGCAGTCACTATCAAAAGAAGATGAAGGACAGTCCAAGACACCAAGTGTGCTCCTTAGTAGTGGAAAAGAGTTCCTCAACACCCTACATGAAGGTGGAGAAGGATATGTAGTGTTATTGTAGTCCAAAGAGGAAGAGAAGATGAAAAGACCAGTCATACCAAGAGCAGTCCAGAATTTGCTTGACAAGTACAAGGACATAGTAAGTGATGGTACACCTACAACCTTAGCTCCAAAAAGAGCTATTAGCCATCAAATAGACTTCATACTTGGGGCATCGTTACCTAACAATGCAGAATATAAGTTGACACCGGATCAGAACTTGGAAGTAGCTAGACAAGTGCAAGAATTGTTGGATCAAAAATTGATACAAAAGAGCATCAGCCCATGTGCAGTACCAGTAGTATTGGCAACCAAGAAGGGATGCAAATGGAGGTTATGTACTGATTCTATAGAAATCAATAGAATCACAATTAGGTATAGATTCCCGATTCCTAGAATTGAAGACTTAATGGATTGTCTTGGAGGGGCTCAATACTACACAAAATTGGATCTCAAAAGTGGATACCATCAGATTAGAATTAAGGATGGTGATGAATGGAAAATAGCATTCAAGACAACAGATGGTTTATATGAATGGACAGTGATGCCATTTGGCCTTTCCAATGCACCTAGCACATTCATGAGACTCATGAATGAAGTACTCAAGGATTTCAAAAGAGTATTTGTGGTTGTATACTTGGATGACATCCTAATCTTCAACAAGATAGTAGAGGAGCATCTCAAACATGTGGAGTTAGTACTTAGAAGATTGCAAGAGGAGAAGTTGGCTATCAACCTGGAAAAGTGTGAATTTTTCAAACAAGAACTTGTATATTTGGGATTTGTAGTGTCTAAGGGATCATTGAAGATGGATCCAAGCAAGGTGGAGGCAATCATAAACTGGCCTACACCAACAACAGGGACTGAGGTAAGGAGTTTCCATGGATTGGCTCAATTCTATAGAAAATTCATAAGGAACTTTAGTGGTATTTGTGCACTGGTCTTAGATACAATAAAAGGTGGTGTGAAAACCAAGTTTGTGTGGACTCAAGCAGCTGAGAGAGGGTTTGAGAAACTAAAACAAGAAGTAGCAACTCAACCCATACTCTTATTACCTAGCTTTGACAAATTTTTCACTGTTGAGTGTGATGCAAGTGGAGTGGCAATTGGAGGAGTGCTAAGTCAAGAGGGTAGACCTATAGCCTTCTTTAGTGAGAAGCTTAATGAAGCAAAGAAGAAATACTCAACCTATGATTTGGAACTTTATGCTTTGGTTCAGTCACTTAGGAAATGGAGGCATTATCTTCTACCCAAGGAGTTTGTAGTCTTTACAGACAACCAAGCACTCAGCTATATGAATACCCAAGAGAAATTGAGCAATAGGCACTTGAAGTGGATGGAATACATCCAAGCTCTTACCTTCACCATCAAGCACAAGAAGGGGTAGATGAATAAGGTAGCAGATGCATTGAGCAGGAGGTTATTGACAATTCAAGAGATACAAGGGAAGAGCATAGGGATTGAAAGCTTTAAAGATCTCTATGGAGAGGATGAAGACTTTTCAAAGGTCTATAAGGTATGTTTAAACTTTGAGAATCATTTTCATAGTCAGTATGCTGACTATACATTGCAAAGTGGCTTGTTGTTTAAAGGAAATCAGTTGTGTGTTCCTAAAGGGTGAATGAGAGAAAACCTCATTCAAGAAATGCACAATGGCAGTCTTAATGGGCATTTTGGCAACAATAAGACATTAGAGCTAGTTCAAAGATTTTACTACTGGCCTAAGTTAGCAAGAGATGTTAGAAAATATGTGGAACAATGTGTTGTATGTATGAGAGCTAAGGGAGGAGCTATTAATGCTGGTCTTTATCAACCCCTACCAATTCCTAACAGACCTTGGGAGTGTGTGAGCATGGATTTTGTGGTAGGCCTTCCTAAGACCAAAACTTGTTTTGACAGTGTCTATGTAATGGTGGACAGATTTAGTAAAATGAGTCATTTTATACCTTATAAAACTACTCATGATGCTAGTTACATAGCTCATCTCTTTTTCAAGGAGGTTGTAAGGATTCATGGCTTACCTTTAAGCATAGTTTCAGACAGGGATATCAAATTCATGAGTCACTTTTGGAAGACTCTATGGAATAGGTTGGGAACCAATCTATCATTTGGATCTTCCTATCATCCTCAGAGCGATGGCCAAACAAAGGTGGTTAATAGGGTGTTAGGTAACCTACTAAGGTGTCTAACAAAGGAGTATGGACATACTTGGGATATGGTCATCTCACAAGCTGAGTATGCCTATAATGATAGTGTCAACAGAACTACAGGGAAAAGTCCTTTGGAGGTTGTGTATGGGATGCACCCAAGAGGTATTTGTGAGCTCAAAGATTTAGGAACCATGGACCATCAAAGTGGACATGTTGAAGACTTCAGTTAGACCATAAAAGATATACAGGAGCAGGTGAGGAAGACAGTCACTGAAGCTACACAAAAGTTGAAGGAAAAGGTGGATCAATCAAGGAAGGATGTACAATTTGCAGTGGGTGATTATGTCATGGTTCACCTCAACAAATCCAGGTTGCAGAAGGGAGTCTCAACCAAGATACAGATTAAGAGAGTAGGACCATGCAAGATCTTGGCCAAGTATGGGAAAAATGCATACAAGGTTGAACTACCTACTGACTTAGGAATCTCACCAGTTTTTAATGTTGCTGACTTGATCAAATATAAAGGATCAGTCATGGAATTGGATCAAAATAGTCAAGACGTCTTCAAGGACATCAGTAACATATCACTACCTAATCAGGACAAGGACCAAGTTGAGCAAATCTTGGAATCCAAGGTATAAAAGTCTACAAGGCACAAGGTGTACATGGAGCACCTAATCAAGTGGAAGCATAAGCCTAAGTTAGAAGCTACATGGGTACAAGAGGATCAATTCAAGAAGCTTGGGATTGATTTTTCCTTGCTCTCTCCTTCTACTTCTTAGTGTTCATGCTGGGAGGGGGAGAATGGTGCAAGAGCACCTCTAGGAAGCACCTAGGCAAGTGACTAGGAAATAGGAAAGTTTTGGAAATGTTTGTTTTTCTTATGTTAAGGTCATGTGGACCATTGGTTTATGAATCAAAGCTTAGTTAGGAGCTATCAGTAGAGGTCTTGTTATGTGTTTTGACACTCAAGCTTAGTGGATAGTTTTGTTTTCTAAATTTTAGAAAAGAAGGTTTGTAATGACTTAACCAGCCAAGGAACAGTTGAGGCTTGAGCCTAACTGAATTGGATGAAGTATTTAAGGTGTGCCTCGACCAATGTGCAAGGTTGGAAGGTGTAGAGAACGTTTGTAAGTTTGAAATTTTGAAAGGAAGCTAATGAAGGACAGTGATAAAATTGGTTGAAATTCTGTGTTTTCTTAAAAATCCGATTGATCAGGAGTGATCAGACCTGTAGAATGTTATAGATAGTGATAATTTCTTTGTTTATTGTTGGTGTGGTAGCTTGTAGAGTGTGATTTCAATCGGCAGTTGTCTTGAAAGTTATTTGTTTTGTTTTGCTTGTCATTTACTATCCTGACTGGTAAACTGGCCAGTATGGGGTCTTAGCTTCCTTTCCTACCATACCCAGTGTATGGCTGTTTGGAAAATGGAGCTAGACTCCCTATGTGTACATAGTGTAGGTGTAGGAGTGTCCAAGAAAGCAGGAGGAATGATCAAGAACTATTCCTAGGTGGGCTTGACAGTGCCCGACTAGGACAGTCAAGAACTAGTGCTAAAAAGCACATAATTTGCAAGGTAGACTTCTTCAGGGAAAACCCCATGGTAGAAGTGTGGAAGGAGGTCCCACAGAGGCCTAGTACCAAGGAGGAGACTCCAACAATCGGGATACCAAGCAAACTTCTTGACATTTCTACCCGGTGGCCAAGAATTGGCTAAAAACCATAAAGTTTGCTAAAAGAGGAGGATAGTCCTATGTACGGCCAAACAAGACATAAAGGTTTTGAAATCTTGAAGAGGATGGTATAGGTACCAGGAATCCATGAAAAAGAAGTAGGGTTCTTTGCAGAAGTTGTGAACAATATCATGTTTTCCTCGGCTAGGAGACCTAATTGGGGGTTCAAGGCTTGTGGCCTTTTTAAACCCTAAATAAGGGTTTGGGATGAGCGATGGAGAAATGGTGGTTAATGGTGATCCAAGAAGCATGATAGGATGCCAAGAAGTATGTTGACATGTAAAGAAAACCCTGCAAGGATCTAGTTGTGTGTTGAGTGAATTTGGCCTTTAGGGAGGATTAAGGGTCAAGGTGAACAGTGGGTAAGTATCAAAAATTGGTTGTGTAGATTGACAAAGGTTGGAAGAGGGGATGGCCAGTAGAACTAGGGGTGTCTGTAGATGATTCAAGGCCTAAAGGTTGGGTGGTGAGAGAAGCCACATCAAGGGATTGCTGAGGTGAGACCCGAAGCATGGAAGTGTGAATGCTTCCATCCAAACCTTCTTACACCACATAACATCATCATCATTTAAACATCAAATAAAAAATATAATAAAAAATAAATGCATATATCATAGGCATTCATCATTAAATCATATACAACACATTTAGATCAAGAAACTGCCACATATTATATAAATTAAAAAATCGTAATGTCAAGTATACAATGAAGTTTGAATAAATGTTGTGAGATACAATAACAACATGGAAGTAGGTCAAAATTTGGGTATACATCATCATCTATCTCAAAATACATAGAGTAAGATCATGGGAGCTATGAGATGCTACCCTCGAGACTCGTTGGTCTCGATAGACCTCCTGCTCCTAAAGTACGTGCGTCGGGTGCACCTATACCTGGGTCTAGCCCTAGATCTCTACATGGAGGCTATGACACACCCATGCTGGTGGCACAATAATGGTTACAACCTGATCTAGATGTTGCATGGCTCACCCTCCACTCTGTGGGATCAACCTCATGATATCGGCCACGGTAATACTCAGCCTCTTGAGTGACTCTAGTGACCTTGTCCATCATCGCACCCACTATGGTCCCCTCTACCACTCTCTGCAATCTATCAAATAATGCAACTACCTACTCACTCACTTGCTTGGCCACATCTCTCTCGGTTTTCAGAGTAGTGACCTATGCCTATGTCTGAGTAAGCAAATCCTACACCTGTGCGCACTACCCCTAAAGAGTGTGAACCTGTACCTGCAAAGTAACAATCTATGTTTGTTGCTACTACGAGGGTACACCTATCTACACATGTTGTTGAGGTGCAGCCACCAAGATCTCCTCCGTCAAGGCACCATCACATCACTAATAGCAAGAGCTACTCTTCCAACACCTCTGCCACCACCTCTACCACCACCCCCATCTCCATCATCACTATCATCATCATCATCATCACCATCATCCTCACTACACTCCATCTCCTCCTCTTCCATCTCCCCCTCTACCATCTCCCCCTCTACCATATCCTCCTCTCCATCTCCTCCATCTCTCCTCCTCCACCTACAACCATGCATGACTGCTCTCTCATGCTCATCCAATAATGGCACTTCCTCATCGGGACTAGAGATGCATGGGAATGAATGAAGAAATAGGTATTGTGCATACTCCCCTGATATCCTGGCATCAAAAACCTCTGGATAATACTCCCATATGATTGGTTGTAGGCCCTGATATTCCTCAACTATTGCATCATAAGATAGATTGGGCCCCCACTCTAAAGAATCCATTTGTCACCATGCATAATGTGTGACACCCTGTGGCATGCCCTATAATCAACCATACTGCCACATCACCCTCCTCAGTAAGAATCTCTCAATAATAAATTGGGTCCTCTCGATTAGGTATATCGACTAACATAAATACAAAATATTTGTATCATCCTCTACCCATGCCTCACAACTAATGAAAGGATGCCAGACAACTGCCTCTAGATCATCTAGCATCCACCTCCAATACTCCAATTTTCCCAGCCTATGTTGGACCGTTGGACTTGTATAACCACAGACATAAGGTTGCATGACTGGTCATTGTCTATCTGCAACAGGGCACGTGATGGCAATATGCTCCCATGCCTAGACATGTAACAATGTCACTCTGATTGACAAAATGCACCCTCTGAGGTACACAACCTAGTGTAAATCATGCTACAAATGAGCTAACATACACATACCCCAGGCATATCTAGTGCCTTGCATTATCATTTGCTACAAAATCAAACCCCATCTAGCTGAAAGTCCTTGCGACCTATGTTTGGGACATAAGAAACCTCTGATGAAATTTGCAAGAATGGATGGAAGTGTAGCATTTGCATCCACCATCTCCCTCTAAGAAATCTCATAACCAAAAATCCTATCATCCTTAAAAACATTGCGCAAGGCATCAGTACCTCCTGCTCAGTGTGATCATACAAAACTAGATTTCCAACCAATAAGTATCCTCAATATACAGTACACATCCTCTAGAGTCACAGTCATCTCACTGGTAGGAAGGTGAAAGATGTTATGCTCGCTATGCCACATCTCAGCTAGGGCTATCAAGAGTCCTTGATTAATCCTAATCTGGGGCATGTCTAACAAGGAATATAGTCCACAATGAACAATCACACCTATCTCAAGTTGTGTCAACTGGGGGATCAAACCAAAAGTCCCTAGGAAATGCTCATGATTCTGAAGATTCACCAATGGCTCCTATAATAACAAAATTCACAAATCAGTAAACTTTTCAAATCATTCAAAATCAATCAGTCTATCAATTTATCAGCTCTGGTGAGACTTTGATCAAATCTCGTGACAATCATCAATCAACCTCGCCTATCATGAGATTAACCAATCAAGTTATCAGTAAACCTTGCAGGTATCATGAGGTTAATCAATCAATCAATTAGTCAACCTCGCCTATCATGAGGTTAATCAACCAATTTATCAATCATTCAACCTCACTTATCATGAGGTTTATCAATCAAACTATAATTGTTCCTCACCTATCATGAGGTCAATAATCATCAATCATTCATTGAATCTCACCTATCATGAGATCGATAATCATCTATATCTATTAGGAACAATGGTCAAAATTAAATCAAGACTGACAAGATCGAAAAACAACAAAATCAAGGAGTTAACTAACAATTTCATCATTCTGACTTCTATGTGCTAAAACAGTCTATCAAAGCATAAAAAGTATCAATGCGCCATTTCAGGAATTCTATGCACCGAAACAAACTATCAATGTGCAAAATATCTCAATGTGTCATTTTAGTTCATCATTGTGCTAAAACAGTTATTCAATGTGCTAAATGGGTAATGTGCTATTTAAGCCTATTTATGCGCTATACTAACCTATCAAAGTGCTAAATCAGCCAATACGCTACTACATTATTCATATACACTAAAATCCTACTTCAATGCACGAAACAAGCAAATGCACTACAACATTAATTCTATGCGCTACATCGGGCCTTCAATGTGCTTAAACAAAACAAACTGAATTCAAAACATAAAATTGGAGGGAAAACAACATTGCATGAATTAGGAGATTTCTCGAGGTAGTACCAGAGGTCCATACACTGTCAGGCGGTTGTGGCGTCACACATGCTCGAATTGATGAGTGTGGTAGGGAATCACCATCTTACTCCAATCACATAATTTTCTCAATCACTATCAACTTCCAAATTCAAAATGCACAAATGAGCTACTAAATTCCCCTTTTTAACCTTTTAAGGTTAATTAAGTGGGATTTTATGGGGTTGATTAATTTTTATTAAATTCCAAAGTGGCATAGTTCATCAATTAATCAATGGGGTAGTTTTTACATCATTTTTTGGGAGATAAATCACATCAACACCAAATCTATCATCAAATCATCATAAAATCATAAGAATCTGAAAATTTCCAAAAAATCCTAAAAATTCAAAAACTCGTCGATTTATCTCCCGAGGGGGCATACATCTGTTATCACTCAAAAACCAACGTCTGGGGCATGTCAAATTTTTTTTCTCAAGACTAATAGCAAAATTGATTCTTTGAAGCAACATGTAAACACATCACTTCAAAGAGGGGAAAAATGTATACACCTAAAAATGGTCTGGATAAATCTAATTAATTAAATATAATTATTTGATTAATTAACCTATAATTCATCTACTTATAAATAAAATAGAAATGTTTATTTATTTAGTTCACATTCTATATTATTCTACAGTAATTAAATAAACAACTTCAATAGTTATTTTTTATTTAATTATCCAAATTCTTCTATCTTAATTAAATAAATAAATTCAATAGTTTGTTTTAATTTAATTATCCAAATTCTTCTATCTTAATTAAATAAACAAACTCAATAGTTTGTTTTAATTTAATTCTCCATTTCATGTATCTTAATTAAATAAACAAATTCAATAGTTTGTTTTAATTTAATTATCTATTTCTTCTATCTTAATTAAATAAACTAAATCACATAGTTTGTTTAATTATCATCTCCCTTTTATTAAATAAACAAATTTCAAATGCTTTATTTAATAATATTTCTTCCCTCCAAAATTGAATAAATCAAATATTCAATTGAGCACATGTCTACAACTTTTCTCTGAACAAAGTTGAAAGCTTCAAGTTGTATTAGATTATGCTTTTCCAATTAAGCACGCCTTTACAACTTTTCCCTCAATAAAGTTGAAAGCTTTAACTTGCATTCAATTTTACTTTATCTTTCCAGCCATAATTTTAACTGTTGGAAATAGTTGGCTTCATGGATCCACAATTTCTTCCTCATCATTTTCCATAATGTTTTGCTCAGGGAATGCATTTCCCCTTCTTCCTCACCAAATTCTTCATCTTCTACCATTGCTTGCTGCCACATCAGGAATTGCCTTTAAAAATCTATAAAAGCAACCTCTTGCTACAGGAAATGGATCCCACTTGCGTGCAATTTTAATCTGTAGGAATCATACTAGAGCATTTAGCATACAATATTTAGCAATTATCAAATAGAATCATTGTAGCAATCATATTAGATTATAATCATGTCACAACAAATAATGTTAGTTTCATTTTAGTTTATCACAACATATCATATCAGTATCATAGTATCATAGCTTTCATTATCAATCATTTTATCATAGCATTCCACTTAGATCATCATTCTCATTCTCTAGGTTGTCATTTTAACAATCACAGTGCACACAATCTAAGAGCCACTTTGATTTAATATATCCTTGGAGTTAGAGAGAAATGGAACAGTTTAGAGATTCTATTATGTTTCAATTAGATTATCTATCATTCGAATTCTCTAATAATTTTTCATTAAGGTGTGATGTTAGTTACTTCACTTTCCCATATTTTCCACACACATTTAGGCTTGCTTATTACATCTCAGTATTTAGCATATTTCAACACATATTCAATATCTAGTATTGAATGAATCACAAGGTTTAATGCTCCTCACAAAAGGAAAGTCCTCTTCCTTCTATGTGAAAACCCTAGAAAGTTGTAGGGGACTCACTCCTTTACCCACAAAAAAAAGCATTAAATTTTGCAGTTCAAGGGAGTTAAGAAATTAAGTCTATTTGTTGATCTTGTGAAGGTTTCTATTGAAATAAGCCTTGGGATGTATAATATAGTATCTTAGGGGCCTATTAATGATGATATAAAGGTCATAAATACAAATTTTCCCAAAATTCAATGTGAAAGTGTAAATAAATATACTTTACAACATCAAATTAAGAAGAAATTAGGTCTATTCAGCGAAAAAGGGCCCTAAATCCACTATAAATGTGTAAAACACATTACAACACTAGATTAGGTACACTTAGTTTACAAGCCCTCTAAATTTAATGTGAAGGTGTAAATAAATACACTTTATTACATTAAATTAACATAAAAATAAGTTTATTTAGCTTAAAAGGGGCCCAAGACCTAATGTGAATGAGTAAAGCACATTACAACACTAGATCAAGGCGACAGTAAGTCCAATTTATCATTAATTATTCCCAAATTAAATAAATTATACCATCTCCAAGGGTGTACAATTTTCATCATTACACATACAGACATCAAACATAATAAACTGGCACAAAAACAATTCCAAGTGAGACATGTAACTTGAGCACATTATAATGCACTCACATTATGTCAAGCTTGAGAAACATGCAACAACATTTTACAAAAAAGGATTAAAAAAAAACATAATGCGAGTGCATTATAATATGCTCATGTTATATCTTTCTTTGGGAATCCCCAAGACTTGGGCTTGGTATTTTCTTTGGATTTCCAACCCAAAGGCTTGGAGTTCCTTCCCAACATCAAAAAAATGTGTTTTTGCATATTCTACAAGATTTCACATATTCTCGTTCATGCTAACCATCAATTTTGCACATGTTTCAAGGTCAAGTAAATCAAAAACTTGAGTAATTTTAGGCTCTCTCTTAGCTATTTAATGATGTAAATTTTTTTCACATTTTGACAATGTTAAGGCTTTGATCTTTAATTTATTTTGTGTGTGTGTCTGTTTTTCTATCAAAAACCAGTGTTTGGTATTTTTTATTTTATTTTTTAACCATTCATTGAAATTTCAAATAAATTACACTTTTATAAACTAGAATCTATTCTACACATATTAAAAAAAATGATCTTCAATTAGTTTAAAAAAATAATAGGGGTAGCACAACCAAAATTTTGTTTTTTAAAATGTGTCCACTTTGAAAATTAGTAAAAAATCAAATATTCATTAAAAAATTATCAAAAAAATTAGGCATAAATTGCATGTTGTTAGCTAATCTCTCACCGAAGTGATTTAAAAAATACCAAAAAAATTTAACCTTTTGAAGGAGCCACGAAAGATGTTATGTTATGTTTTTTTGACAAAAACAACACCAATTTTTGTGGCTCCCATTTTTGAATCCCTTAATCTCTACAATTTTCATTTGAAAACCATTAGTAGTTTAGAAAGTAGAATCAGAGCACTACGAACATTTTTTTATTATATCTTAAAACTTTAAGTGTAACTATCCTCAATTTCTCATCCAAGGTCAATATTTCCTAATTTCAGAAAAAAAGTGGTCACTTAAGACCCCTCCTTTGCCCCCATCATTTTGCACTTACCCCCATAGTGATTGGAGAAACACATTCTCATTGGCTAATACACAATTATCCTTAGTGTAACCTAAATAGAAAAGGAGTGTCGGTGCATCACGCACTACACCATAGGTACCATCCTTCCTTTTGGCCTTTACACTATCAGATAACGCAAAAGTCGAGACCATCCATTACCAGCAATATTATTTAACTTAAGCATAATATCACTGCCCTTGACTACAGTCCATCTCGATCATAATACTACTAGTTCTTAATTCAAGATTTGTATCAAAAAAGTTTCCCTTGATCATTTTGATCTATTCTCTATTTATGACAATATTTCTAGTTCAAGGTTAATCCTATTTCCTAGCTTCTCCCAACTTATATGAATTCATCCCTTTTTCTCGTATAATTTTTAAAATGGATCAAATTTCAATGATATAAGTTTATTGCAAAAAAAAAGTATTCCATAAATTCTCCAAGATTTGATTTATCCCTTTTTGCCTTACTGATTGACTGAATGTAATAAGTTGAGCATAAATTTAATTGAATTTTCAACAAAGGTGATCATGGTTTACACAAAACATTAAAATTACTTGTGTGTTCCAATCTAAGATAGCATTCCCAAGAACATTAAGCAAAGTTTCTTTACATAATTTGCTGTTTAGGACTGATATCGTACAAACCAAAATTTCCAATCAAAAATTGGTTACCTTCATGAGTCTATCCACCATAACATTATGCTAGTTCCATTGATATAGAAAGATCATAACTATTCTAATGATCTACCACTTTCTCCTTGGAATTTCATAAGAATATACAAGTCATGTTGGTGATGACATCTTATCTTCACCATCTGACATACTAGACAACTTGCTACACACCTTGCAACATCTTAATATTTTCCTTCCATATTATAGTGGTTCCACATGATCAGCCAAATAATTTTTTCATTCTAGTGTGTCTTGAACATGACGTCAATTTACCTCATTTCATTCCTTCATCTCCTAGAATTTGGTATATTGGTTCTTTCTCTGATTCATAATAGTCCATCCTGACTAGTGAAACCTCTTCCATGGAATTATGCCACATTTTATTATCAAAATATAATGATTAGATATTATTGTGGAGATATATAACTACCTCATATTAGGACATCCATATCATGGCTTTATTTGGTCCTTTAATCATTCCCAAAGTCATAGTATGATTTTAGCTCAATCTATCGTTTTTGATGAGCATTTTATATTGGTTGAATAACAATTTTTGTTACATCATATTGGTTTGATATTATCTTCCAAAAGATGTCCAATCAATTAATGTGTACATAGCTACTAAGCATGAACATTTTTTTGTTTAGCTGAAAACTTGAGGAGAATGGTTTCATTCATAAATCATCCATTTTATATTTTATAGGTGATAATCCTGCCTTACATTAACAAGCATATTTCCTCTCCTTTTCTAAAGCATCAATGATAATAAAAAATTGATCTTCTAAAACAAATACATATAAAATTGTTTTGTAGATATTTCCTCTCATTGGTCAAAACACTATAACTTTTCTTGACCATTCCAAAGATTTTACTGATAATTCCAATACCTTAACCTTTAACTTCATCAACCTTGTTATGTTCATGGAGTGAAAAACTATGGACATAGGTTTTTTTGTATCATGCCTTATGGAGATGTCAAAAATTATCTTAGACTAAAAAGTTAAAATTCGTTGAATAGGGTACTTATTTGAGTCCATTTGCTCTCCTTCTTTCTCCCTTAGTGTTTCCAAGACATTAGATCATCTTAAAGTTGAACTCTTAATAATCATCCTTTTTTTTATATTGATTGAATTGATTTAACATTCCTTATTACTAGCTCTCCATACTTGAACATTTGTTACTCACATTACTTACCCTCACTAGGTATACCTTGTACATATTCTTTTGTTTCCAAATTATTCTTTGAACTTGACAACATAGTCTCCTTCTATATCCAATTTCCCATTGGAACATCTTCAAATGATCATTTGAGGGACTAAACATAATTTTACTATCATGCCCCAAATTTTACATCACTAAACAATACACAACCACCAAATTCCTTTGAATTAACATGTATAAACACTAATAATTATCAACCACACATGAGCATAACAACATACTAATGAGAAGGTGAAAATTAAATATCCTTAATCAAAATGGTTTTAATACACTTATATTAGAATCATGATTACCATTAAATTCTTTAACATTCCCTTTTAATATTTATATTCGTTAAAAAATTACTAATATCGACACTATTGTTTTCTTGATAAATAAAAATTATAATAATATCTTTAAAACTCAAATATTAATATATTACTTTTTTATACCTTCCTCAAGAGTAACAAGTTTAATATTAATGCCACCCATAATATAGTATTATATAATTTCATATTTTACTAAAGATAACATCACCAGGTCTAAGTTACTTCACATCATTATTCACAACTATATATATTTACTATTATTGCTAATAATTTTACCAACCATAAATCTTATCTCCTACCATTTACTAATGAATATATATTATTATTATTATTTTTAAAATTAAGATCTCTACTATTAATTTTTTTAATGCTAGAGAGAAGAGACACATTTGGTGAGTGAGAGACCAACTTCACCCTCTATCCAAGTGGATCATCAAGAAAACCAATTTTCCTAAATATAACCCCTTAAAATAAAGTACATTCCTTGGCTATTTTCATGGTGCCTATAAGACTTATTAAGTACACAAAATATCAAATCTTACTACAAAAGAATAGTTTTATGCACATGATTTTTTTCACTTATAATAAATTAATATGATTCCAACTTTAATTACTATGTCGCTAACAAGTGTAGCTTTCGACACTTTTTCACTAATTTTGGCCTTGTTTTGCCTTGGTTCAGTCTTGAATTCTTGTAAATCAACAACAATCTAATGATACTTTACAAAGGTGTTGTGAAGTGTTGTAACACATCTTCCCACTTTTATAAGACCCTTTCAACATAATTCACCTAAATAAACCCTTTTTACCCCTTTCCAAGCCTTGTGCCAAAGTGTTGTAAGGTGTTGTAATGCATTTTCACACATTCCTAGGCTTGTCATCACTAATTTAACCCTTTTCTTATGGTAATTTGTACCCTTAATGTACTTTTAGGCCCAACTTAAGTATGTTTCATGAGGAAAACCTAAGAAACATTATTAATCACCATTTCATTCGTGACCACCACTTGAATTTTCCCAAGTGGACTAGGTCACCATCTTGGGCGACCTAGTCCCTTTTGGCTTAAAATTCAAAATTAAATAAAAAACCTAATGAGAATTTTCCTCCAAGACCCTAGTGCTGGCCTATCATGTGTCATTTTTGGTAAATTAGGGCATAGTATGTATAAATAAGGGTTTTCACCTTCATTTCCCCCATCCCCCCTTAACATCATTTTTGCATCTTCACAATCACTTTTGAACTCAAGCTTCCAAAGCAAGCAGACAAGCACAAGCGCATCACAAGCAACCTCCATTGGAGTTGGTTCTTGCATGTTGTAGACTTCAACAAGTTAAGGATTTGGTGAGAATTTACATTATTTTATAATTCAAGCATCCTTTCCTTTCATTTTTTTCTCATTTGGGTTTGAATTACCATCAAAGGGGTTTGACTTAGACAAAACCCTATTTTCTAACCCTGACATTATCTTTGTCTTTGCATGTGTTTTGCAGGTTGTGCTCAAATTTAGCAAGGTTCAAAGTGTTGGGAAAGGTACAATCATTCCATTCAAGTCACATCAAGACATCAAACCCTAGGAGGAGAAAAAGTACAAGTTGGGACCCACATAATCAAACCCTAAATCTTTCAAAAGTACTAAGAAGACTAGGTCACCATCATTGGTGACCTTGTCACTGTACCAAGCCTGAAAGGGGGTTTTCTCATTTTTGGGTACCCTTTTCCCTGAAACCCAGTCCGACAAAATTTCTTGATAGAAGGACTAGGTTGCCCATTCTGGTGTAAATATCCCTTTGCACATTTCAAGAAGATTTTAGAGAATTCTAGGGCTTCTCATCTACAACTCTCTCCATTTCCAGGTGAACAATCTCTAAACTTTCTATTTTATTTCCAGATTGCATACATTTAGGTCATATAGTTTAGCTTGCATTTAGTTTAAATTTTATTTCATTTACATTCCCTAGTTAGCATTAGTTTCATTCAACCACACTTTTCACACACAACACAACCCTAATCAACCCATCCTTCCTTTGAATGCAACCACCAACAGTGTCATATCACCAAAGTTGAAAGAGAGTCATTCCTACACCTAGTGCTCCTAGGTGAAAAACCCTAGGGGTCTAGTAAGGGGAATCCTATTTCCCTTGCAAGACATATCCATTTTTGGTTGTTCATTTTGGTGAACCTGGCCATAGACCACTTGTTAGCCTTCTGATTTTGCATTTCATCTTAGGAAATAGCTTGCATAATTTTGCATTTTTTGCATCCTAAGATTCACAAAAAGTGCATGAGTGAAAGTTCATGTTAGATTGCACTTTGCATTACATTTTCATTAAGAAAATTCCAAAAGATTTTCATTCCCATTCTCTGTTTGCATCAGAAAATCATAACAAGCATAAAAAATCATTAAAACACCTAAATATTCTAAAAAAAAAACACTACTAGGACTAAGTCACCACATTGGGTGACCTAGTCCTCTTGCACCATTCACTCTAAAATTTATAGCAATTTTCAAGCATTTTCTACATTTCAGTTCTTTGGTTCTACATTTTTGTTTATTGTTCTCGAATTTTAGTTACAAGTAGTTTAGTCTCTTTTGTTTACATTGCATTATTACCCACCCCACCCTTAGAGAACCTTGCATGATTATTTGGTGTTCTCTTGCTGATACTATTGTGAGACGAATCTCTAGACTCATGGCATCTAATGAGAACACTATTGTTGTAGATCTTGGGATTTCTAAGACTTCTACTCCTAGTATTGACAATAGTACATTAAGCTTAGAGACCATCCTTAGCAAATCTTTGCACCTAGGAGACACATATGGTGACAAAAAAACTGATGACCTCCCAAATGACAAAATATTCCACATCCATTATGATTTGGTTGACCTTCAACATGACCTAAGCCTTGAAAACATATCTGGCACCGCCATCCCTGCCATAGAAAATCTTCACTGCCTGCTTGACCATGATGATGGTCTAGGTGTTATAAAGAGGATAACGGAAATATACCAGAAACATGGGCCTCTTCCACACCTACGATATCTCACTCACCCACCCCTATTTTTGGCCAAGGAGGCCTTTCCACTCCTCCCCCCCTTAACCATTGCTTCCATCCTCACTTATGCATCTCCTAGTGTGACCACAACCGTACAATAGACTAGTAATGTGGTACCTTCCCTCAGCATTCCTAATAGTGTTCCTACTTCCCTTGTGGCATCCCATCCCTTAACCTCTTCCACTTCCTCTTTGACCACCTTCAGCCCCTCACCACTTTCCCTTCCACCTCATGCCACTTACACCTATCCCCTTATCGCACAAATTTTTAACACCGTCACGTCCATGCAACAACAAATATCCACTATCAACCAAAGTCAAAACGGTTCACCTACCCACTACATTCGTAGCAATCCATTATCCCTAGATATCCTATCCACCCCCTTGCCACAGGGAACACAAATTCCTAGATTTGATAAGTATTAAGGGAAGGGTGACCTTTCTAGTCACATTATTACCTATACTGCCTTATGTAGTGACTTTTCTCTTGATGACAATTTGCTAGCTAAACAGTTTCCTAGGACCCTCAAAGATTTTGCTTTAGATTGGATTTCATCCTTACTCAAAAATTCCATTAGTTCCGTCAATGAATTGGTGGATGCCTTCATTAACCACTTCCAATTCCACATGACCCCTAAGAAAACCTTGGTTGACCTCATGAGATGCAAGCAAGACACTAATGAGAAGATAATAGACTTTATCTCTCGTTATGAGGTGCTTTATTCCTTAGTTGATGTCAAGATACCTGACACACATCTACAAAATATGTTCACTAAAAAACTATTAACCCATCTCCAAGACAAGCTCACCCTCATGAAATTCCCTTATTTCATGCACTTGTACCAAGCGATCTGTGATTATCACAACTCCACTAGTAGTCGTGATATAAGATCCACTTCTAGTAGAGTTGAGAAATCTGACACTTCCACCCAACCTAACTCTCAACCATTCTGAAAACCAACCAAAGGTTTTTTACAATTTAACGCTCCATCCCAAACCCCTCCTCCCGCCAACAACCAAGTGGTCGTTGTTCAATCCACCTTTCCCTTCACTTATGGAGATCCTAAATGCACCTTCATGCCCTTACCAAACACCCTTCATACCACCATGAATCAATTACTCCAACAACAAATGACATCCTTACATCTTGTCCATACACCCGATCTCACTAAACCATTACCTTCATCCTATAACCCCACTATTTAATGCCATTTTCATTGACAAAATGGACATGATATCGAACAATGCAAGTGTCTCAAGAACCTTGTGCAAGACCTAATTGACCCCAGTCTTATATCCCTTGCTGTTACCAATGATAAAAGCAATAATTTTGTGGAACCCTTTAACCAAAACTTGAAAATATTCACCAATCCTAAGCCCAAACACAATGTTTCATTTATCAAAGTGAGCAAAACTTCGCCACCTAATGTCATGACTGCTGACTCCCAAGATACATGTTCTGATTCTCTTCCCATGGTAACCCATGTCAACCCTATAAATGAAATGGTAGGCATAATTGACATCATCCATTATAAGGGCCAAACCAAAGCACCTCTTGAGACTACCTTTTCACCTCAAGATATCTTAAGGAATCTTCCTGATTGTCCTCTCTACATAGCTGACATAATTTATGATAATCCCACTAATGGGATACTCATAGATCCCACCTGTGGTGAGAATGTGATTACATAAGAATTACTGGTATTACATGATATCACTCAAGATGTTTATAATAGACCCACTGCTTGGTTGAAAACACACAATGGTTTCACATGCCCTATGATTAGATCAATTTCTCTTCCATTACAGATAGGTCCTAAGACATTTGACGTTATTTTCTCCATCATACCCTAATTGAACCAATTTCGTTTGTGACTTGGCCACCTGTGGCTTTTTTCAATGAAAGCGGTCCCAGTTTTTATCCACAAATGTGTGAAGTTTCCTGTTGACAATGAAATATTCACCATCCATCATAGTGGCTTTAATCCTTTATCCTCCAAAGGAAACTTCCCTTTGGATGCCTTTTGGCCCAAGCCCATGGAACTTATCACCCCTCAATGATATTTCTTTGTCATTTCATATTAAAAGTTTAAAGAAAAGAAAATCTTTGAACTCTCTCTCCGCAACATACCCCCTTCTACTTCAGAATCACCTATCCTTGATGAAGCTATGTTGCAACCTGACTTTGACATGCCTAATCAACCCACACCTGAAACCTCATCCACATCATCCAAGTGGCTTAGGGATCATGAAAAAAATTCTATCATTCCCCCTCGCATCAAACAATTGTATAAAGCTAAGGAGAAAGTGGATGAGCCACCTACACTTCCCCTCGTTCCTCCCCTTAGGAATGATAAACAACGTATGGTAGACTAGCCTGCTCCTTCCCCGATACCACGTGATAAAAGAACAAAAGTGAATAAAGAAGCTAGAGAACTTAGATGTTTCCATTGTGCTCTTGCTCACCAATCATGTGTTGAAACCAACATTAAAAACCTGATCCACCTTTACCTGAAATAGTTCCTGATAAACCTCCTCCCCCACCTCCACAACCTGATCCTATACCTCCATCACAACCAATCCTGCATGCCACCACTGATATTATAATTAGAACTACTATTTTCATCAAATTAGATGATGATGATGATGAGAATGCTAGGATAGATGAAGAGGTACACCTCACTTTAAATTCATTATTTTCCTCTTCTGTGAGCATGCATGACTCTTCTCCTAGGACAAGCATGGACGTTGACACTAGTTCCACAATTGTTGTTGTACCTCTTGCTAGTCGTCCACTCAAATTCTATACTAAGAAATATTGGGAATTGGATGAATTGATTGATGAGTGACGCACATGTTCCTTACTAGTCTTTTCTTTTTTCATTTATGTGACATGTTTTCCCCATATTGTCATGTTTGATGTTCCCCTCTTTGTGACATTCTTCTATATGTATCTCCATTCTTCTCTATGTTGTGCAATCTATTTTCTTTTCATTTTTCTTTTTTCCTTCCAATTGGGGATGATGCAAGGAATTGAGACCGCAATGTCTCCTTCATGTTGACCCAAATGGACCTCTCTTGTCCTTTTTGTTTCTTTTTTCCTTCCATTTGGGGATGATGAAAGGCATTGAGACCGAAATGTCTCCTTCATGTTGACCCAAATGAACTCTTTTCATTTTTGTTTTCTTTTTTCCTTCCATTTGAGGATGATGCAAGGCATTGAGACTACAATTTCTCCTTCATGTTGCTTCAAAAAGACTCTTTTTATTTGTCTTTTCCTTTTTTGTTTTTGTTTTCCTTTTGGGGACGATGCAAAGAATCGAGACATCCCATGTCTCTTTCTTGTTTACCCAAATTTATTCTCTCTTTTCATTTGCTTTCACTCTCTTTGTGTCTTCTTCAAGTTCTATGTATTTAGGGGAATGATGGTAGTTTCACACTCTTTACATAAACATTGCAGCAACGAACATACTGACCCCAAATCCATAGATCCCTTATGTGTTTTGTGTTTTTCATTTTTGGGGTAACCCCTTTCCCTTTATTTTTCTTCTTCCTTTGCATGACACAACCTTTCTTGGACACCTATCACTTGACATGGGGCTTTTCAAGTAGGATCTCATGTCTTTTTCTTTCTTTTTGCATTTTTTCTTTCTCTAATTTAAAGCAATTGCTCACAAGACAATGTGTAGCAATTCCTTTAAAGTGGGGCATATATTGTCATTATTTATTTTGCATTTGAATTTTCTTTTCTTTGTCCTTGGTTCTTAAGTTCAGCCTTGTCACTTCACATGATGTTTTTTCTCACTTTGTGGATGACATTCGGTGTAATGTCCTTCATAACTGTGACTTATCTTAGCATATTACATTCCTCTTAGAGGATTGATGCAACGCATTGCATTCCCTGAGTTGTGAATATTTTATCCTTTGATCAGTCCTATTTTGTAGAAATTAGACATAATTTTCCCTAAGTCAAAGACCTCATATGAACTAAACAAGACTCCTTGGAACACCTTTTCTACATTTTTCATATTTGCATTTTCACATTTTACATTTTTTGCATTTTTGCATCCTTGCATACATGGCCACTTGCATAACACAACTTACATGAGTGTGGTTCCATCTTGCATCTTTTCATGAGTTATAAGCATCCAAGGCTTTTCTTGTCTCATGAACCACACCCTTGTCTTTTGTGGCACCTTATCAAAGTTATCAAGAGGTATAACTTTGGTATGGTTGAGCGGAAAGGCCAACTAGCGGAAAGACTTTCCCCATAGCCACCTTTTTGTGTGTGAGTGCATACCACCCATGTGTGTGCTTCTCACCTCCTTTTCGTCATTCTCACCCAGCAAACAACCAAAAGTCTCATCGGCCCAGAGTGAGTACACCCCTTTCCTTTCAAACAAACAACCTAGATTTGATCCACAACTAGTTGGATAAACGATCAAAGCTTGATCCAACCTATTTCTCTCTATCTACTCTTTCACATCACTCCTTGTGTGATCTTGTGTGCTTATGTTTGGTTGGCCATGGGATCTTGATCCTGGGGGCTCGACCATCCCTCTTGATCATAGTCATCTCACCTTACTAGCATGAATACATTGGATCCCGCTCAACATGCAATACTCGGCTACTTTAGTGTGAGTTTGAAGCAAGTTCATCCTCTCACTAAAGTAGGGGCTAAATGTGTAACCAAAAAGTGTAGCCTTTGACACTTTTTCACTCATTTTGGAATTTTCCCTTGGATTTTGCCCTTATTTTTCCTTGGTTCAGTCTTGAATGCTTGCAAATCAACAATAATCTAATGGTGTTTTACAAAGGTGTTGTGAAGTGTTGTAACACATCTTCCCACTTTTATAAGACCATTTCAACATAATTCACCTAAATAACCCCTTTTTACCCCTTTCCAAGCCTTGTGCCAAAGTGTTGTAAGGTGTTGTAATGCATTTTCACACTTTCCTAGGCTTTTCATCACTAATTTAACCCTTTTCTTATGTTAATTTGTCCCCTTAATATACTTTTAGGCCCAACTTAAATATGTTTCGGGAGGAAAAACTAATAAACATTATTAATCACAATTTCATCCCTGACCACCACTTGAATTTTCCCAAGTGGACTAGGTCTCCACCTTGGGTGACCTAGTCCCTTTTGGCTTAAATTTCAAAATTAAATAAAAAACCTAATAGGAATTCAGCTCCAAAATCATATTTTCAGCCTATCATGTGACATTTTCAAGAAATTAGGACATCGTATGTATAAATAAGGGTTTTCACCTTCATTCCCCCCACCTTCATTTTTGCATCTTAACAATCACTCTTGCACTCAAGCTTCCAAAGCAAGCAATCAAGCACAAGGGAATTACAAGAAACCTCCATTGGAGCTGGTTCTTGCATGTTGTAGACTTCAACAAGTAAAGGATTTGGTGAGAATTTACATTTTTTTCTCATTTGGATTTGAGTTACCATTTAAAGGGGTTTGACTTTGGCAAACCCCTATTTTCTAACCCTGACATTCTCTTTGTCTTTGCATGTGTTTTGTAGGTCGTAATCAGATTTAGAAAGGTTCAAAGTGTTGGGAAAGGTACAACAATTCCATTCAAGTCACATCAAGACATAAAACCCTACGATGAGAGAAAGGACAAGTTGCAAGCCATTTTCTGAAGATCCGAACATGTGCTGCTGCAGAGAAGGAAAGTACAAGTTGGGACCCATAGAATCAAACCCTAAATTTCCTGAAAGTACTAGGAGGACTAGGTCACCATCATTCACGACCTTATCCTTGTATCGAGCTTGAAAAGGGGTTTTAGCATTTGTAGGTACCCTTTTCCCTAAAACCCAGTCCAACAAAATTTTCTGACAGAAGGACTAGGTTGCCCATTCTATCATAAATGTCCCTTTGCACATTTCAGGAAAATTCCAAAGCATTTCAGTGCTTCTCATCTGCAACTCTCTTTATTTCTAGGTGCACAATCTCTAAACTTTCCATTTTATTTCCAGATTGCATACATTTACGCCATATAGTTTAGCTTGCATTTAATTTACATTTTCTTTCATTTACATTCCTTAGTTAGCATTAGTTTCATTCAGCCACACTTTTCACACACAACACAACCCTAATCAACCCATCCTTCCTTTGGATGCAACCGCCAAAAGTGTCATATCACCAAAGTGGAAAGAGACTTGTTCCTACACTAAGTGGTCCTAGGTGAAAAAATCTAGGGGCCTAGTAAGGGGAATCCTCTTTCCCTTGTTATACATATCCTTTTTTGGTGGTTCAATTACTATCAAGTAACTAAGGATAACATTAGCTAATCGTTCAAAAAAAACACTAATTGTTGATATATTACTTTATTATCAGATTCCAAATAATTAAATTAACCTAGAAAATAAAAACAATTAAGTAGAACACTTAGAAAACTAAAATCATACTTAATTTAATGAATCATTTCCTTCTAAATATTATTGCAAATTGAAAAGTATCGTTAATTAGAAATTTTCACTCACCATCATAAACTAAGAAACATATTATTTTATTTAAGTTCTCTTCAAATCTGAAAATTTTAGTTATTTCTAAGTCACCCCCCCCAAAAAAACTTGAATTTATAAATCTCAACTAAAACTCATGTTTCAAAGTTAATTAGAATAAAGAAAGAAAACTACTAATAAAAGTACATAAAAATTAATTCTTTATTCCTTAATTTTCTAAATTTCTTTTAGAAATAGAATAAGTTTCTTAATTAAACAAATCATAGACATGTAGGCTTTTCTTCTTTTTCTTTTTTATTTATTAGATGATCTAAAAAAATCAATTAGAAATTAGAAATTAAATTTTTTAACTAAAACTTAACTCAATCAATTGAAGTTTTTTTTAATATCTCTTCTCTTCTTTTATTTTCTTTGGATTTGCAAGAAAAATAACTAGATGGTGGGTTTAATATTTTATTTGAGTAAATTTCTTGTTTGTTCTCATGTGTTGTAGGTTGAAGGTTCTCTATGCTGCTAGAAAAGAGAATTAGTATTTCCCTTTCCAAAAACTCTTAATGATAGTGTTGAGTATATACATTCTTTTACTTGCATTTATTTTGTTGAACAAATTTTAAATCATACAAATGCTAAAACAAACATATTATGGGTATGTGCAGGATCATGATGGGCCAAAACGTGGCGATATGGTGGGTATGTGGCTGATGACTTTTTTTTTACCCAAAATTAATGAAATGAAAAGGGTTTTTAAAGGATATTCTCAGATTTCCACCAATATAAATTATGCTTTACTTTGAATTTAATAAATAACTATTATTCATTTTCTATTTGAATTACAACTAAAGTCTTGATTGATAGGCTAATTGAAAAACATCTATAGCTTTCAAACAGTATCACATTTTTTGAATCCAAAACATGCATCACATACTATAGGATTAAAAAATAAATTAAAAAGATTCATGAAGTTTTGACCAAGTTAAGGTGGTTAGACATACGAGTTTTTATATTAGTAAAAAGTTGTAATAAAAAATTCACAATTAATTATTTACTTGGAAAAAAATTATAAAAAAATATGCATCACATCAGGACATGAGTCCTCTACTTATATCTAAAATCTTATAAAAAAATATTATCATTTTATGTGGTTAGGGTGATCAGACAACACCTACTTCTTATTTTTTCCCTAAAATTTAAGTGCCACTACATTGAAATTTTAATTTTTCACCAAATAAATTTTTAGAAAATAAAAATAAAACTAGTAGTTTAGAAACTACATTCAATTTGCTACAAATTCTATTCTTACATATTTTTGAAATAATATATATAACTTATTCAAATTTTTATGTCAAGTTGCCTAACTTTGATTTTTCTGAATTTTTTGCCACTTAAGGGCCTATTTTTTCCATGATGATCCTGCACATACCCTTATAAATATATTAATTCTTAGAAAACCAAAACATAAATCGTTTAATTTTCATCTAAAAGTAATTTGATCTTAACTAAAAACTACTTGCAACTACTTATGAATCCTCAGTTTATTTCAACCCATTTCCTTTATTTCTTTTGAATTTGCAATTATTTTGAGTTCTTCATTTTTTTAAACCTTCAAACAATTTGTAGAAAAACACATTGATTTTCCTATTTTTGATTTCATTTACAAGTATACAAAATGAATGAGTTATTCAGCTAGTTCATATAATTGGTTTCAAACTCCAATCCTTGCTTAACTAGATAAATAATAGCGTTCAAGTTGTGTTACTTTTGTAATTTTTACTTGAATTTCTACATTTGGATTTCTTTTTTCTACAGAACAAATTTATCTTTCTAGAACAAGTTTTTTGTTTTTTTACACAATAATGCATTCTTCACAATGTTCAAATTTTTCGACATGAAAATTTTACATAGTTAAGTTCATGCTCTTTTATTTGTATTTGGCAATAAAACAAAGGCATTAATTAACTTCCTAATGAATCTCAATTAAATAAATAGGTGCAATTGATAACAAAGATCTTTCCTTGTTCATTTTCAATCATTAGAACAAAAATAAATTACAACCTATTTACAGATTTTCTTGATAAATTAAAACTAGGCAGCAAGGTATCTTTCAATTTCTTAAAACAATTACCATTCATATTAAGGCAATTAATCCTCTATTTAGCCTAAAAGAGAGCAATTGCATTCCCGTTTCAAAACTATACAAAATTTTGTACTGGAAGTACTTTTTACACATGCATATAACTTAAATAAATGTTGGAATGCCATTATTAATAATTTCTTACACCAATCTCTTCAAGGAGACATATTGTAACTCTTTACAATTAAAGTACATATACAAGACAAGATATGAACATTTTGAAGTACAACACAACGTCTCTTTAATTCTCCAAGAATCTTAAGAACTCCACAAGCAACCTAAAAAGAACAAGTAGGAAGAGAAAAAAAATAGATATCGATGGGCTCTCCACCCAACCGTAGGGTTGTAAAACAACCCACCATAGAGCATGGGGAAACCACTTAGCCACTTGAACCACTTATCTCATGAATCAACACATATACTACAACATAATTTCACATATGCAACAATCCGAGCAACCAAGTCATTTACACAAAACACAACACATTTCTACCACATTGGTTTACCCCAAGGGTGACCTACTTAGGGGGAGTGGGGGATCGACCAAACATGGGAAGAATAAATATATATACATCAATTTAAATCTCCATAATAATTCTCCATGATATCTCCATACCAACACCTCATCACCACACAAAAGCCACAAACCCAAAATCAGCCCAACACCCTTATTCATCCCAACCACACAACTGTGAATAAACAATGAGATACTCATATCTCACAAATGAAAGGGTACTCATACCCTCGGTAATGGCCATTACCTAGATGGCATACTCTTATCCAAAAATGAAAGCCCCAATGTGAGGAAGCAATCTCCCACTAAAACCCCACACGTGGAGGACCAAAATTCTTCTATACAAGCGGGGGTCACGTCCCCTAAGAAAAGATACACAAAAATGATACAATACATACACCAATACTTGTCACATCAAAATAAAAAATCCAAAAGAAATCCCCCAAAAAATTCCCTTAATCAAAATCACCTTTTAAGATGCACAACGCATTACTATGAAATATCATGGAAGAAGAATTACCTCCAATGATATAATCCCACCAATGGTAGACATAAATGGATGGATGACT
>CM021109.1:6747607-6785107 GCA_007115665.2 Sequoiadendron giganteum
TTGTGTGTGTGTCTGTTTTTCTATCAAAAACCAGTGTTTGGTATTTTTTATTTTATTTTTTAACCATTCATTGAAATTTCAAATAAATTACACTTTTATAAACTAGAATCTATTCTACACATATTAAAAAAAATGATCTTCAATTAGTTTAAAAAAATAATAGGGGTAGCACAACCAAAATTTTGTTTTTTAAAATGTGTCCACTTTGAAAATTAGTAAAAAATCAAATATTCATTAAAAAATTATCAAAAAAATTAGGCATAAATTGCATGTTGTTAGCTAATCTCTCACCGAAGTGATTTAAAAAATACCAAAAAAATTTAACCTTTTGAAGGAGCCACGAAAGATGTTATGTTATGTTTTTTTGACAAAAACAACACCAATTTTTGTGGCTCCCATTTTTGAATCCCTTAATCTCTACAATTTTCATTTGAAAACCATTAGTAGTTTAGAAAGTAGAATCAGAGCACTACGAACATTTTTTTATTATATCTTAAAACTTTAAGTGTAACTATCCTCAATTTCTCATCCAAGGTCAATATTTCCTAATTTCAGAAAAAAAGTGGTCACTTAAGACCCCTCCTTTGCCCCCATCATTTTGCACTTACCCCCATAGTGATTGGAGAAACACATTCTCATTGGCTAATACACAATTATCCTTAGTGTAACCTAAATAGAAAAGGAGTGTCGGTGCATCACGCACTACACCATAGGTACCATCCTTCCTTTTGGCCTTTACACTATCAGATAACGCAAAAGTCGAGACCATCCATTACCAGCAATATTATTTAACTTAAGCATAATATCACTGCCCTTGACTACAGTCCATCTCGATCATAATACTACTAGTTCTTAATTCAAGATTTGTATCAAAAAAGTTTCCCTTGATCATTTTGATCTATTCTCTATTTATGACAATATTTCTAGTTCAAGGTTAATCCTATTTCCTAGCTTCTCCCAACTTATATGAATTCATCCCTTTTTCTCGTATAATTTTTAAAATGGATCAAATTTCAATGATATAAGTTTATTGCAAAAAAAAAGTATTCCATAAATTCTCCAAGATTTGATTTATCCCTTTTTGCCTTACTGATTGACTGAATGTAATAAGTTGAGCATAAATTTAATTGAATTTTCAACAAAGGTGATCATGGTTTACACAAAACATTAAAATTACTTGTGTGTTCCAATCTAAGATAGCATTCCCAAGAACATTAAGCAAAGTTTCTTTACATAATTTGCTGTTTAGGACTGATATCGTACAAACCAAAATTTCCAATCAAAAATTGGTTACCTTCATGAGTCTATCCACCATAACATTATGCTAGTTCCATTGATATAGAAAGATCATAACTATTCTAATGATCTACCACTTTCTCCTTGGAATTTCATAAGAATATACAAGTCATGTTGGTGATGACATCTTATCTTCACCATCTGACATACTAGACAACTTGCTACACACCTTGCAACATCTTAATATTTTCCTTCCATATTATAGTGGTTCCACATGATCAGCCAAATAATTTTTTCATTCTAGTGTGTCTTGAACATGACGTCAATTTACCTCATTTCATTCCTTCATCTCCTAGAATTTGGTATATTGGTTCTTTCTCTGATTCATAATAGTCCATCCTGACTAGTGAAACCTCTTCCATGGAATTATGCCACATTTTATTATCAAAATATAATGATTAGATATTATTGTGGAGATATATAACTACCTCATATTAGGACATCCATATCATGGCTTTATTTGGTCCTTTAATCATTCCCAAAGTCATAGTATGATTTTAGCTCAATCTATCGTTTTTGATGAGCATTTTATATTGGTTGAATAACAATTTTTGTTACATCATATTGGTTTGATATTATCTTCCAAAAGATGTCCAATCAATTAATGTGTACATAGCTACTAAGCATGAACATTTTTTTGTTTAGCTGAAAACTTGAGGAGAATGGTTTCATTCATAAATCATCCATTTTATATTTTATAGGTGATAATCCTGCCTTACATTAACAAGCATATTTCCTCTCCTTTTCTAAAGCATCAATGATAATAAAAAATTGATCTTCTAAAACAAATACATATAAAATTGTTTTGTAGATATTTCCTCTCATTGGTCAAAACACTATAACTTTTCTTGACCATTCCAAAGATTTTACTGATAATTCCAATACCTTAACCTTTAACTTCATCAACCTTGTTATGTTCATGGAGTGAAAAACTATGGACATAGGTTTTTTTGTATCATGCCTTATGGAGATGTCAAAAATTATCTTAGACTAAAAAGTTAAAATTCGTTGAATAGGGTACTTATTTGAGTCCATTTGCTCTCCTTCTTTCTCCCTTAGTGTTTCCAAGACATTAGATCATCTTAAAGTTGAACTCTTAATAATCATCCTTTTTTTTATATTGATTGAATTGATTTAACATTCCTTATTACTAGCTCTCCATACTTGAACATTTGTTACTCACATTACTTACCCTCACTAGGTATACCTTGTACATATTCTTTTGTTTCCAAATTATTCTTTGAACTTGACAACATAGTCTCCTTCTATATCCAATTTCCCATTGGAACATCTTCAAATGATCATTTGAGGGACTAAACATAATTTTACTATCATGCCCCAAATTTTACATCACTAAACAATACACAACCACCAAATTCCTTTGAATTAACATGTATAAACACTAATAATTATCAACCACACATGAGCATAACAACATACTAATGAGAAGGTGAAAATTAAATATCCTTAATCAAAATGGTTTTAATACACTTATATTAGAATCATGATTACCATTAAATTCTTTAACATTCCCTTTTAATATTTATATTCGTTAAAAAATTACTAATATCGACACTATTGTTTTCTTGATAAATAAAAATTATAATAATATCTTTAAAACTCAAATATTAATATATTACTTTTTTATACCTTCCTCAAGAGTAACAAGTTTAATATTAATGCCACCCATAATATAGTATTATATAATTTCATATTTTACTAAAGATAACATCACCAGGTCTAAGTTACTTCACATCATTATTCACAACTATATATATTTACTATTATTGCTAATAATTTTACCAACCATAAATCTTATCTCCTACCATTTACTAATGAATATATATTATTATTATTATTTTTAAAATTAAGATCTCTACTATTAATTTTTTTAATGCTAGAGAGAAGAGACACATTTGGTGAGTGAGAGACCAACTTCACCCTCTATCCAAGTGGATCATCAAGAAAACCAATTTTCCTAAATATAACCCCTTAAAATAAAGTACATTCCTTGGCTATTTTCATGGTGCCTATAAGACTTATTAAGTACACAAAATATCAAATCTTACTACAAAAGAATAGTTTTATGCACATGATTTTTTTCACTTATAATAAATTAATATGATTCCAACTTTAATTACTATGTCGCTAACAAGTGTAGCTTTCGACACTTTTTCACTAATTTTGGCCTTGTTTTGCCTTGGTTCAGTCTTGAATTCTTGTAAATCAACAACAATCTAATGA
This sequence comes from Sequoiadendron giganteum, assembly GCA_007115665.2. NCBI lineage: Eukaryota > Viridiplantae > Streptophyta > Pinopsida > Cupressales > Cupressaceae > Sequoiadendron > Sequoiadendron giganteum. Next base: position 6,751,148 of record CM021109.1, read on the forward strand.
TACTTTACAAAGGTGTTGTGAAGTGTTGTAACACATCTTCCCACTTTTATAAGACCCTTTCAACATAATTCACCTAAATAAACCCTTTTTACCCCTTTCCAAGCCTTGTGCCAAAGTGTTGTAAGGTGTTGTAATGCATTTTCACACATTCCTAGGCTTGTCATCACTAATTTAACCCTTTTCTTATGGTAATTTGTACCCTTAATGTACTTTTAGGCCCAACTTAAGTATGTTTCATGAGGAAAACCTAAGAAACATTATTAATCACCATTTCATTCGTGACCACCACTTGAATTTTCCCAAGTGGACTAGGTCACCATCTTGGGCGACCTAGTCCCTTTTGGCTTAAAATTCAAAATTAAATAAAAAACCTAATGAGAATTTTCCTCCAAGACCCTAGTGCTGGCCTATCATGTGTCATTTTTGGTAAATTAGGGCATAGTATGTATAAATAAGGGTTTTCACCTTCATTTCCCCCATCCCCCCTTAACATCATTTTTGCATCTTCACAATCACTTTTGAACTCAAGCTTCCAAAGCAAGCAGACAAGCACAAGCGCATCACAAGCAACCTCCATTGGAGTTGGTTCTTGCATGTTGTAGACTTCAACAAGTTAAGGATTTGGTGAGAATTTACATTATTTTATAATTCAAGCATCCTTTCCTTTCATTTTTTTCTCATTTGGGTTTGAATTACCATCAAAGGGGTTTGACTTAGACAAAACCCTATTTTCTAACCCTGACATTATCTTTGTCTTTGCATGTGTTTTGCAGGTTGTGCTCAAATTTAGCAAGGTTCAAAGTGTTGGGAAAGGTACAATCATTCCATTCAAGTCACATCAAGACATCAAACCCTAGGAGGAGAAAAAGTACAAGTTGGGACCCACATAATCAAACCCTAAATCTTTCAAAAGTACTAAGAAGACTAGGTCACCATCATTGGTGACCTTGTCACTGTACCAAGCCTGAAAGGGGGTTTTCTCATTTTTGGGTACCCTTTTCCCTGAAACCCAGTCCGACAAAATTTCTTGATAGAAGGACTAGGTTGCCCATTCTGGTGTAAATATCCCTTTGCACATTTCAAGAAGATTTTAGAGAATTCTAGGGCTTCTCATCTACAACTCTCTCCATTTCCAGGTGAACAATCTCTAAACTTTCTATTTTATTTCCAGATTGCATACATTTAGGTCATATAGTTTAGCTTGCATTTAGTTTAAATTTTATTTCATTTACATTCCCTAGTTAGCATTAGTTTCATTCAACCACACTTTTCACACACAACACAACCCTAATCAACCCATCCTTCCTTTGAATGCAACCACCAACAGTGTCATATCACCAAAGTTGAAAGAGAGTCATTCCTACACCTAGTGCTCCTAGGTGAAAAACCCTAGGGGTCTAGTAAGGGGAATCCTATTTCCCTTGCAAGACATATCCATTTTTGGTTGTTCATTTTGGTGAACCTGGCCATAGACCACTTGTTAGCCTTCTGATTTTGCATTTCATCTTAGGAAATAGCTTGCATAATTTTGCATTTTTTGCATCCTAAGATTCACAAAAAGTGCATGAGTGAAAGTTCATGTTAGATTGCACTTTGCATTACATTTTCATTAAGAAAATTCCAAAAGATTTTCATTCCCATTCTCTGTTTGCATCAGAAAATCATAACAAGCATAAAAAATCATTAAAACACCTAAATATTCTAAAAAAAAAACACTACTAGGACTAAGTCACCACATTGGGTGACCTAGTCCTCTTGCACCATTCACTCTAAAATTTATAGCAATTTTCAAGCATTTTCTACATTTCAGTTCTTTGGTTCTACATTTTTGTTTATTGTTCTCGAATTTTAGTTACAAGTAGTTTAGTCTCTTTTGTTTACATTGCATTATTACCCACCCCACCCTTAGAGAACCTTGCATGATTATTTGGTGTTCTCTTGCTGATACTATTGTGAGACGAATCTCTAGACTCATGGCATCTAATGAGAACACTATTGTTGTAGATCTTGGGATTTCTAAGACTTCTACTCCTAGTATTGACAATAGTACATTAAGCTTAGAGACCATCCTTAGCAAATCTTTGCACCTAGGAGACACATATGGTGACAAAAAAACTGATGACCTCCCAAATGACAAAATATTCCACATCCATTATGATTTGGTTGACCTTCAACATGACCTAAGCCTTGAAAACATATCTGGCACCGCCATCCCTGCCATAGAAAATCTTCACTGCCTGCTTGACCATGATGATGGTCTAGGTGTTATAAAGAGGATAACGGAAATATACCAGAAACATGGGCCTCTTCCACACCTACGATATCTCACTCACCCACCCCTATTTTTGGCCAAGGAGGCCTTTCCACTCCTCCCCCCCTTAACCATTGCTTCCATCCTCACTTATGCATCTCCTAGTGTGACCACAACCGTACAATAGACTAGTAATGTGGTACCTTCCCTCAGCATTCCTAATAGTGTTCCTACTTCCCTTGTGGCATCCCATCCCTTAACCTCTTCCACTTCCTCTTTGACCACCTTCAGCCCCTCACCACTTTCCCTTCCACCTCATGCCACTTACACCTATCCCCTTATCGCACAAATTTTTAACACCGTCACGTCCATGCAACAACAAATATCCACTATCAACCAAAGTCAAAACGGTTCACCTACCCACTACATTCGTAGCAATCCATTATCCCTAGATATCCTATCCACCCCCTTGCCACAGGGAACACAAATTCCTAGATTTGATAAGTATTAAGGGAAGGGTGACCTTTCTAGTCACATTATTACCTATACTGCCTTATGTAGTGACTTTTCTCTTGATGACAATTTGCTAGCTAAACAGTTTCCTAGGACCCTCAAAGATTTTGCTTTAGATTGGATTTCATCCTTACTCAAAAATTCCATTAGTTCCGTCAATGAATTGGTGGATGCCTTCATTAACCACTTCCAATTCCACATGACCCCTAAGAAAACCTTGGTTGACCTCATGAGATGCAAGCAAGACACTAATGAGAAGATAATAGACTTTATCTCTCGTTATGAGGTGCTTTATTCCTTAGTTGATGTCAAGATACCTGACACACATCTACAAAATATGTTCACTAAAAAACTATTAACCCATCTCCAAGACAAGCTCACCCTCATGAAATTCCCTTATTTCATGCACTTGTACCAAGCGATCTGTGATTATCACAACTCCACTAGTAGTCGTGATATAAGATCCACTTCTAGTAGAGTTGAGAAATCTGACACTTCCACCCAACCTAACTCTCAACCATTCTGAAAACCAACCAAAGGTTTTTTACAATTTAACGCTCCATCCCAAACCCCTCCTCCCGCCAACAACCAAGTGGTCGTTGTTCAATCCACCTTTCCCTTCACTTATGGAGATCCTAAATGCACCTTCATGCCCTTACCAAACACCCTTCATACCACCATGAATCAATTACTCCAACAACAAATGACATCCTTACATCTTGTCCATACACCCGATCTCACTAAACCATTACCTTCATCCTATAACCCCACTATTTAATGCCATTTTCATTGACAAAATGGACATGATATCGAACAATGCAAGTGTCTCAAGAACCTTGTGCAAGACCTAATTGACCCCAGTCTTATATCCCTTGCTGTTACCAATGATAAAAGCAATAATTTTGTGGAACCCTTTAACCAAAACTTGAAAATATTCACCAATCCTAAGCCCAAACACAATGTTTCATTTATCAAAGTGAGCAAAACTTCGCCACCTAATGTCATGACTGCTGACTCCCAAGATACATGTTCTGATTCTCTTCCCATGGTAACCCATGTCAACCCTATAAATGAAATGGTAGGCATAATTGACATCATCCATTATAAGGGCCAAACCAAAGCACCTCTTGAGACTACCTTTTCACCTCAAGATATCTTAAGGAATCTTCCTGATTGTCCTCTCTACATAGCTGACATAATTTATGATAATCCCACTAATGGGATACTCATAGATCCCACCTGTGGTGAGAATGTGATTACATAAGAATTACTGGTATTACATGATATCACTCAAGATGTTTATAATAGACCCACTGCTTGGTTGAAAACACACAATGGTTTCACATGCCCTATGATTAGATCAATTTCTCTTCCATTACAGATAGGTCCTAAGACATTTGACGTTATTTTCTCCATCATACCCTAATTGAACCAATTTCGTTTGTGACTTGGCCACCTGTGGCTTTTTTCAATGAAAGCGGTCCCAGTTTTTATCCACAAATGTGTGAAGTTTCCTGTTGACAATGAAATATTCACCATCCATCATAGTGGCTTTAATCCTTTATCCTCCAAAGGAAACTTCCCTTTGGATGCCTTTTGGCCCAAGCCCATGGAACTTATCACCCCTCAATGATATTTCTTTGTCATTTCATATTAAAAGTTTAAAGAAAAGAAAATCTTTGAACTCTCTCTCCGCAACATACCCCCTTCTACTTCAGAATCACCTATCCTTGATGAAGCTATGTTGCAACCTGACTTTGACATGCCTAATCAACCCACACCTGAAACCTCATCCACATCATCCAAGTGGCTTAGGGATCATGAAAAAAATTCTATCATTCCCCCTCGCATCAAACAATTGTATAAAGCTAAGGAGAAAGTGGATGAGCCACCTACACTTCCCCTCGTTCCTCCCCTTAGGAATGATAAACAACGTATGGTAGACTAGCCTGCTCCTTCCCCGATACCACGTGATAAAAGAACAAAAGTGAATAAAGAAGCTAGAGAACTTAGATGTTTCCATTGTGCTCTTGCTCACCAATCATGTGTTGAAACCAACATTAAAAACCTGATCCACCTTTACCTGAAATAGTTCCTGATAAACCTCCTCCCCCACCTCCACAACCTGATCCTATACCTCCATCACAACCAATCCTGCATGCCACCACTGATATTATAATTAGAACTACTATTTTCATCAAATTAGATGATGATGATGATGAGAATGCTAGGATAGATGAAGAGGTACACCTCACTTTAAATTCATTATTTTCCTCTTCTGTGAGCATGCATGACTCTTCTCCTAGGACAAGCATGGACGTTGACACTAGTTCCACAATTGTTGTTGTACCTCTTGCTAGTCGTCCACTCAAATTCTATACTAAGAAATATTGGGAATTGGATGAATTGATTGATGAGTGACGCACATGTTCCTTACTAGTCTTTTCTTTTTTCATTTATGTGACATGTTTTCCCCATATTGTCATGTTTGATGTTCCCCTCTTTGTGACATTCTTCTATATGTATCTCCATTCTTCTCTATGTTGTGCAATCTATTTTCTTTTCATTTTTCTTTTTTCCTTCCAATTGGGGATGATGCAAGGAATTGAGACCGCAATGTCTCCTTCATGTTGACCCAAATGGACCTCTCTTGTCCTTTTTGTTTCTTTTTTCCTTCCATTTGGGGATGATGAAAGGCATTGAGACCGAAATGTCTCCTTCATGTTGACCCAAATGAACTCTTTTCATTTTTGTTTTCTTTTTTCCTTCCATTTGAGGATGATGCAAGGCATTGAGACTACAATTTCTCCTTCATGTTGCTTCAAAAAGACTCTTTTTATTTGTCTTTTCCTTTTTTGTTTTTGTTTTCCTTTTGGGGACGATGCAAAGAATCGAGACATCCCATGTCTCTTTCTTGTTTACCCAAATTTATTCTCTCTTTTCATTTGCTTTCACTCTCTTTGTGTCTTCTTCAAGTTCTATGTATTTAGGGGAATGATGGTAGTTTCACACTCTTTACATAAACATTGCAGCAACGAACATACTGACCCCAAATCCATAGATCCCTTATGTGTTTTGTGTTTTTCATTTTTGGGGTAACCCCTTTCCCTTTATTTTTCTTCTTCCTTTGCATGACACAACCTTTCTTGGACACCTATCACTTGACATGGGGCTTTTCAAGTAGGATCTCATGTCTTTTTCTTTCTTTTTGCATTTTTTCTTTCTCTAATTTAAAGCAATTGCTCACAAGACAATGTGTAGCAATTCCTTTAAAGTGGGGCATATATTGTCATTATTTATTTTGCATTTGAATTTTCTTTTCTTTGTCCTTGGTTCTTAAGTTCAGCCTTGTCACTTCACATGATGTTTTTTCTCACTTTGTGGATGACATTCGGTGTAATGTCCTTCATAACTGTGACTTATCTTAGCATATTACATTCCTCTTAGAGGATTGATGCAACGCATTGCATTCCCTGAGTTGTGAATATTTTATCCTTTGATCAGTCCTATTTTGTAGAAATTAGACATAATTTTCCCTAAGTCAAAGACCTCATATGAACTAAACAAGACTCCTTGGAACACCTTTTCTACATTTTTCATATTTGCATTTTCACATTTTACATTTTTTGCATTTTTGCATCCTTGCATACATGGCCACTTGCATAACACAACTTACATGAGTGTGGTTCCATCTTGCATCTTTTCATGAGTTATAAGCATCCAAGGCTTTTCTTGTCTCATGAACCACACCCTTGTCTTTTGTGGCACCTTATCAAAGTTATCAAGAGGTATAACTTTGGTATGGTTGAGCGGAAAGGCCAACTAGCGGAAAGACTTTCCCCATAGCCACCTTTTTGTGTGTGAGTGCATACCACCCATGTGTGTGCTTCTCACCTCCTTTTCGTCATTCTCACCCAGCAAACAACCAAAAGTCTCATCGGCCCAGAGTGAGTACACCCCTTTCCTTTCAAACAAACAACCTAGATTTGATCCACAACTAGTTGGATAAACGATCAAAGCTTGATCCAACCTATTTCTCTCTATCTACTCTTTCACATCACTCCTTGTGTGATCTTGTGTGCTTATGTTTGGTTGGCCATGGGATCTTGATCCTGGGGGCTCGACCATCCCTCTTGATCATAGTCATCTCACCTTACTAGCATGAATACATTGGATCCCGCTCAACATGCAATACTCGGCTACTTTAGTGTGAGTTTGAAGCAAGTTCATCCTCTCACTAAAGTAGGGGCTAAATGTGTAACCAAAAAGTGTAGCCTTTGACACTTTTTCACTCATTTTGGAATTTTCCCTTGGATTTTGCCCTTATTTTTCCTTGGTTCAGTCTTGAATGCTTGCAAATCAACAATAATCTAATGGTGTTTTACAAAGGTGTTGTGAAGTGTTGTAACACATCTTCCCACTTTTATAAGACCATTTCAACATAATTCACCTAAATAACCCCTTTTTACCCCTTTCCAAGCCTTGTGCCAAAGTGTTGTAAGGTGTTGTAATGCATTTTCACACTTTCCTAGGCTTTTCATCACTAATTTAACCCTTTTCTTATGTTAATTTGTCCCCTTAATATACTTTTAGGCCCAACTTAAATATGTTTCGGGAGGAAAAACTAATAAACATTATTAATCACAATTTCATCCCTGACCACCACTTGAATTTTCCCAAGTGGACTAGGTCTCCACCTTGGGTGACCTAGTCCCTTTTGGCTTAAATTTCAAAATTAAATAAAAAACCTAATAGGAATTCAGCTCCAAAATCATATTTTCAGCCTATCATGTGACATTTTCAAGAAATTAGGACATCGTATGTATAAATAAGGGTTTTCACCTTCATTCGCCCCCCCCCCCCCGTTAACATCATTTTTGCATCTTAACAATCACTCTTGCACTCAAGCTTCCAAAGCAAGCAATCAAGCACAAGGGAATTACAAGAAACCTCCATTGGAGCTGGTTCTTGCATGTTGTAGACTTCAACAAGTAAAGGATTTGGTGAGAATTTACATTTTTTTCTCATTTGGATTTGAGTTACCATTTAAAGGGGTTTGACTTTGGCAAACCCCTATTTTCTAACCCTGACATTCTCTTTGTCTTTGCATGTGTTTTGTAGGTCGTAATCAGATTTAGAAAGGTTCAAAGTGTTGGGAAAGGTACAACAATTCCATTCAAGTCACATCAAGACATAAAACCCTACGATGAGAGAAAGGACAAGTTGCAAGCCATTTTCTGAAGATCCGAACATGTGCTGCTGCAGAGAAGGAAAGTACAAGTTGGGACCCATAGAATCAAACCCTAAATTTCCTGAAAGTACTAGGAGGACTAGGTCACCATCATTCACGACCTTATCCTTGTATCGAGCTTGAAAAGGGGTTTTAGCATTTGTAGGTACCCTTTTCCCTAAAACCCAGTCCAACAAAATTTTCTGACAGAAGGACTAGGTTGCCCATTCTATCATAAATGTCCCTTTGCACATTTCAGGAAAATTCCAAAGCATTTCAGTGCTTCTCATCTGCAACTCTCTTTATTTCTAGGTGCACAATCTCTAAACTTTCCATTTTATTTCCAGATTGCATACATTTACGCCATATAGTTTAGCTTGCATTTAATTTACATTTTCTTTCATTTACATTCCTTAGTTAGCATTAGTTTCATTCAGCCACACTTTTCACACACAACACAACCCTAATCAACCCATCCTTCCTTTGGATGCAACCGCCAAAAGTGTCATATCACCAAAGTGGAAAGAGACTTGTTCCTACACTAAGTGGTCCTAGGTGAAAAAATCTAGGGGCCTAGTAAGGGGAATCCTCTTTCCCTTGTTATACATATCCTTTTTTGGTGGTTCAATTACTATCAAGTAACTAAGGATAACATTAGCTAATCGTTCAAAAAAAACACTAATTGTTGATATATTACTTTATTATCAGATTCCAAATAATTAAATTAACCTAGAAAATAAAAACAATTAAGTAGAACACTTAGAAAACTAAAATCATACTTAATTTAATGAATCATTTCCTTCTAAATATTATTGCAAATTGAAAAGTATCGTTAATTAGAAATTTTCACTCACCATCATAAACTAAGAAACATATTATTTTATTTAAGTTCTCTTCAAATCTGAAAATTTTAGTTATTTCTAAGTCACCCCCCCCAAAAAAACTTGAATTTATAAATCTCAACTAAAACTCATGTTTCAAAGTTAATTAGAATAAAGAAAGAAAACTACTAATAAAAGTACATAAAAATTAATTCTTTATTCCTTAATTTTCTAAATTTCTTTTAGAAATAGAATAAGTTTCTTAATTAAACAAATCATAGACATGTAGGCTTTTCTTCTTTTTCTTTTTTATTTATTAGATGATCTAAAAAAATCAATTAGAAATTAGAAATTAAATTTTTTAACTAAAACTTAACTCAATCAATTGAAGTTTTTTTTAATATCTCTTCTCTTCAAGAAAGATAACTATATGGTGAGTTTAATATTTTATTTGAGTAAATTTATTGTTTGTTCTCATGTGTTGCAGGTTGAGGTTCTCTATGATGGTAGAAAAGAGAATTAGTATTTCCCTTTCCAAAATCTCTTAATGATAGTGTTGAGTATATACATTCTTTTCCTTGCATTTATTTTGTTGAACAAATGTTAAATCATACAAATGCTAAAACAAACATATTATAAATATATTAATTCTTAGAAAACCAAAAGAGAAATAGTTTAAGTTTCATCTAAAAGTAATATGCTCTTAACTACTTGTAGCTACTTATGAATCCTCAGTTTATTTCAACTCATTTCCTTTATTTCTTTTTAATTTTCAATTATTTTGAATTCTTCAATTTTTTAAACCTTCAAACAATTTCTAGACAAACACACTAATTCTCCTATTTTTGATTTCATTTACAAGTATAGAAAATCAATGAGTTATTGAGCCAGTTCATATAATTGGTTTCAAACTCCAATCCTTGCTTAACTAGGTAAATAATAGCATTCAATTTATGTTACTTTTGTCATTTTTACTTGAATTTCTACATTTGGATTTTTTTTTTCTACAGAACAAATTTATCTTTCTAGAACATTTTTTTTTTTTACACAATAATGCATTCTTCACAATGTTCTAATTTTTTGAAATGAAAATTTTACATAGTTAAGTTCATGCTCTTTTATTTGTATTTGGAAATAAAACAAAGGCATTAAGTAACTTTGTAATGAATCTCAATTAAATAAATAGGTAATTAATAACAAATTTCTTTCCTTGTTCATTTTCAATCCTTAGAACAAAAATAAATTACAACCTAATTACAGATTTTCTTGATAAATTAAAACTAGACAACAAGGTATCTTTCAATTTCTTACAATAATTACCATTCATATTAAGGCAAATAATCCTCTATTTAGCCTAAAAGAGAGCAATTGCATTCCCATTTCAAAACTACACAAAAGTCTGTACTAGAAGTACTTTTTACACATGCATAACTTAAATAAATGTTGGAATACCATTATTAATAATTTCTTACACCAATCTCTTCAAGGAGATGTATTGTAACTCTTTACAATGAAAGTACATATACAAGACAAAATATGAACATTTTTATGTACAACACAACATCTCTTTACTTCTCCAAGCATCTTAAGGACTCCATAAGCAACCTAAAAAGAACAAATAGGAAGAGAAAAAAATAGATATTGATGGGCTCTCCACCAAACTATAGGGTTGTAAAACAACCCACCATCGAGCATGGGGAAACCACTTAACCACTTGAACCACTTATCTCAAGAATCAACACATATACTACAACATAATTTCATGTATGCAACAATCCGAGCAACCAAATCATTTACAAAAAACACAACACATTTCTACCACATTGGTTTACCCTAAGGGTAACCCACTTAGGGTGAGTGGGGGATCGACCAAACATGGGAAGAATAAATATATATATACATCAATTTAAATTTCCATAATAATTCTCCACGATATCTCCATACCAACACCTCATCACCACACAAAAGCCATAAACGCAAAATCAGCTCAACACCCTTAGTCATCCCAACCACACAACTGTGAATAAACAATGAGATACTCATATCTCACAAATGAAAGTGTACTCATGCCCTCAGTAATGGCCATTACCTAAATGGGATACTCTTATCCAAAAATGAGAGCCGCAATGTGAGGAAGCAATCTCCCACTCAAAGCCCACACGTGGAGGACCAAAATTCTTCTATACAAGAGGGGGTCACCTCCCCTAAGAAAAGATACACAAAAATAATACAATACATACAACAATACTTGTCACATCAAAAGAAAAATTCAAAAGAAATCCCCCAAAAAATTCCCTTAATCAAAATCACCTTTTAAGATGCACAACTCATTACTATGAAATATCATGGAATAATAATTACCTCCAATGCTATAATCCCACCAATGGTAGACATAAATGGATGGATGACTCCCCCTCTCCCAAAAATTCTCCTCCTTCCTTTCCCCAAGATTTTCCGAAAGAAAACCATTCAAGATCACAAAAGAGAAAAGATCCAAATAAGCATGGCAACCCCCTCCTCTCCAAGAGGAAGAGGTTTTAAAAAAAAGGGAGAAATAACAACCTCACATAACCACCTCAACCACTTAACCATCCTCCCTTTTTGGCCACTCTTATGAGGGGACAAAATAAGGGTTAAAATATTTTTAAAAAGATTGAAAATAGAAAAAATAGCCTTCCCACCCATACCTTTATGTCCTAGGTCAAATTTTCTCACATAAAACACCCCCTAGGACCCTCCAAACACACTTTAAAATTCCCTTTTCTAAATTTCAAATTCAAAATTCACATAAAACATAATCACGAAATACATGATGCACACCCTAAATTAAAACCACACAACTCAATATAAAATTTAAAAACCCATAGGATCCCATGCACAACAACACATGGTGGCTAAGTGAGTCCCCTTAATTTCATCGATATTAGAAATCCCTGTTCACTCAGCAAGATGTGTTAGTATGGTAGAAATATTTACATATTCATATAAACTAAATAAAATACATCATTTTACATATCAATACAGATCAACTAATCTAACATAGAATGTCATATATGATTCTTCATTTTAAAACGTATTAATCAAATAACCATATGAAGATCATTGCATACACATTATAAAACATAACATCCATCAATATCGTTCATAGAATATAAAACTGCATCATCATCATCATAAACACATACAACTATAAATAATAAGGTAATGTATATACAATACATCATTTTGCAAATATACCAATCACAATGACCATAATAGGAATTACTACATGAACAATACAAACATAATATCCACAATTATATCAATACCTTCCAAAATATGCATCAGTCAAATCATCAATCATGTAAATTATAATATCATGTCAAATACCCTCCTCAGTGAATAAATATGCATCGATAAAATACTAAATCTCATGATACTCATCTAGTATTCATCCAGATACACCAAAAGATCACACTGGAGGATAAGTCATGATTGAACAATATAAATCCTTACTAAGCCAACTACGAGTCACCAAGGACCCCTTTAACTTAACCCATCATATATAAATATAGCACCACAACTAGCAATTAGATAATCTTAACTCATCATGGCTAAACATCTTGTTCAACACACCTATTGAATAGGTAAAACTTTCCCATTAACCCTACCCAAAATATGTCATGCAAAAGACCATCTCTCCCAACTCAGGTATGCATCCAACATTAAGGCTCGTGGAATATTGGACTCAACAATAATATAGAGGGTGGGGTCTCACATTTACTATCGTTGACAAGCTGGTAAGTTCAATTTGAATTTCAACCTTGATATGCTCTAACAGAGACCATGTCTGAATAGTTTGATTCAATATCCAAGATTTTACCTTGCAATCATCATTCTAAGAATTTTTATCCAAATTCTTGTTGATTTCATTCTCTCATAACCTTAGACACTCTAAGGTTGCGTGGTTTCTTTCCCCATTTTCAATTTTGAGCTCCAAATTTCTCATGCCCATTCTAGTTGGTGGGCTCATGTCCACTTTTATTCTTCGTAGGTTGCTTTTTCTGACCATTTTGGTCTCTAACCTTTAATCTAAGGTATCAACTTTAAATCTTGATTATGATTATTATTGCAAGATTTTAACCTTGTACTAAATTAGATCTATCAAGGGTTATCTTGCCTCCTTGATACCTCTCTAGCTGATTTTGATTCACAAAATGTTCGACTTTCTACTTCAATTGAAGTTTCCACTTTATGCAAATATTTAGTTCTTTTTTCCAATAAATAATTTGTATGAATAGATATTTAGGCCATATTCCTAGATTCATAGTGTCCTTATTCATAACCTTCAATTCTTTGCAACTACAAGTTGTTATTAGAAGAGGGGATTACTTTGATTTCATTTCTCACCCTTATAGACATTTAAAAAAAACTGTAGGGTGAAGGTACTCATCGGTACTCATCCATATCCTTCCTATTGAACCTTGTTGCATTATTTCCACAATCTAAAGGTGTCTCTTAATTAGTTGTTGGTTTAGGTGTTTCAACTTTGAGGATGATTCTTTCTTAGTCCCAAATTTAGACAAGTTTCAAGAAGATTATCTTTAGTATTATTTCCTTTGTTCTTTTTCCCCTTTCCATCCTAGCTTAATAACTTTTTAACCATCATCTACTAATAATGTTTACATAATACTTACATAATGAGATCATAGGTTCTAGTGTTGAACCTGGTAGCTCTGATACCACCTATAACATGCCAAATGTTTTACCTAATGAATTTAACTATGTTTTAATGCACATGTGAATAGTTAATGTTTACCAACATATTGCAATTTTTTTTTTCTTTTCTAATTCAATAATAAGATGCACATTTGAAATAACCCCATTCCAAACTCCCATTTCATTTGTAAAGAAATATTACATATTCCAAATGATGATTTCATATTATAGAATGCCATGTAATAATAATCTTTTCCAATTTACAACTTTACATAAAGATAGAGATACATGATACGTGCATAGCTTCCAAGAGCTTATTAAAATAGAGTACAAGTGGTCCAGATGTCCTTTATTGGGCATATATCTTAGATGTACTCAAAATTGGTGCATACATTCTAGATGTCCCCATTACTGGTGTATACACCCTAGTTGTCCCCAATACTGGTGCATACATCCTCAAGTATTGGCCACCAATTGTATTAGGGATAGCATCACTCAAGTGCTTTTATGCCAACCACAGACTTATTGTGGTCCCTCGTACATCTACCTAACTAGTAAAATGGCCCTACCCTTCGACCAATAGATTGGTTTGATAACCTCATAATACTAGCCTTCCTGAGCATGTTGTTGTGTCCTACATATCTAGAGCTACCATACATAGGCTACAACCTACATGTATGGCATTCCTTGCCTAGTATGTAAACCTAGATCATAGTGAACCGACAATGTAAATAGTGACTACATGCACTACTTTGGCCAAAGAATTCAACACCCAATGCTTCGAGTGTAATTCATATGTTCCCCTTATCTCAATTTGGTAATTGACCACACATACTCTTTCTATTCATAATATAATTCCAACCAAAAGGTGATGACATAATAAATTAACTAACTAGGTTACTCTCTTTCCCATGGATTACCCTAACCCAGGAATAACCAAGTTAACCATACATGCACACATAGGTTGATCCCACAATACTATTTTATAGTTCACTTCATGAAGGAAATTTTTAAAAATGCTTTGAAGAATTTTTTTTTGGGTTCTTAGGGGTTCACTCAAAGGAGGGTTCACATGAACCCAAAAAGAGGTTCGCTCGAACGCCCCTTTGAGTGAAACCCTTTGTGATTTCATTCCCTTTTTGGCACATTTTTTTAATGAAAACAAAGGAAAATTGTAAAAAATGGGGGTTTGACTGACCCCCCTTTTTTCGAAGGGGTCCATGGGGGTTTGCTCAAACCCCCTTTTTTGCCCTTCTCTCTCTCTTATAGCAATTTTTTGCAAAATTTTGCCTTTCCAAGCTTAGGTTGAAGATGAAAATGGAATCAACTTCACAGACCCAACTAGATGATGGTAGTCCTCGGAATGAGCTATCCATCAAATATAATTTTAATATATTTTGGTTTTATTATTTTTTTAGTTTAATTAAACATAGGTTTTTCACTGAAAATCAAGATCTTTGTTCTGCACATATGGAAAAATAGTAGATTATCAAAAAAAAAGAAAAATATGTTTGTGCTAGGTATTGATGTCCTTGATCCAGCAAAAAAAAAAAGAATTTTGATACACATAAAATTTTTATGTTGTATACGGTACGCCTATGCCTAAATTGTAATTGGTTTGACTTCAAAACTTAACTAAGAAAAAAATATTCAATAAAACACTATGAAACCAAATGAGCATATTAGACATTGTAGTTACAAATCTAAATTCAAAAAAAATAGAATTGTATCCTTCATAAAAAAATTTATGTTGTTTACGGTGAACATCACTCTTTAAAAATGGTGTTTACTATTAGAAACTAGTTTTAAAAGGAGATGGAAAAAGAAATGCTATCTGATTCCAATTTTTTAAAAAATATATATTTAGAATCTACTGAAAAAGTGTCACAAATCACTAGTTTGCATCATCTTCAAATTCCTCATGATTTAGTAGCTATAGGTGTCCGAAAGTGAAGATTTAGTTAAAAAAATTCAATTCAATGTCAAGTTTGGCCAAAATGTGTAAACCACTATTGTGGGATCACCCCATACTAAGTGACCAACTAGGTTACTTTGTTTCCCATGGATTATCCTAACCCCAAGAACAACCTAATTAACCATACAGTAATCATAACGCCACAACATTAAATGACTCTATTTCAAAAAGTATAATCACAATATTAAGTGTCTTCATTTCAAAAGTATGATCTCATCAATAAATGACTTTAATTCAAAAGTATGATCTCAAAAATAAATGACTTCAATCAAAAGTATAATCTCATAGAAAAATAACTACATTCAAGAGTATAATCAATAATCAAGTGATCATAAACAATATTAAAACCTCTACTCTCAATATGACTTAAATATTCACATATTTACAATGTTCACTACATTTATATTATAAGCTAGAGGACATTACCTTGAGAATATTTTGTGCTTCTACACCTACAAACTTCCTCTTCTCAATATGGCTTTGGGTTGCCAGAACGTAAGTCCTCTTGTAGAATTTCATGAGTAGTAATAGACTCTTAGTTGGGAATAAGAAAATAACATAATCAAAATTTATGGTTATCAATCCTAATGTCGAACATTGATATAACAATCAAGCATACACCCTAATCCTAGGGAAAATAATTTTCTCCTATTTTCAAGGTGATATGAGTAATCTATCAAGTATATATTATCCACATGGTTCAATCTATCAATGATGACATGTCTATCATCCTATCATTCCCATTGTATAACTAATCTCATTATCCACAAAGGTTTACCCAACATGATAAGCTAACAAATTCAAGATAGCACTTCCATGTAATATTATTTCCCATACTTCACAAAGTTTGAAGCATATATAATCTATGAAAATTTAGGTATTTAAGTTAATATGCTAAGATTATGTAATATAACCACGCAATTTCAATACTTGGAATAGATATGTATATATAAATAGTATCAACCAATAAGATCTCATAATAAATCACCTAAAGATCATGCAAGCTCCTTAAAATAAGAATGATCGAAAGATCAAACAAGCAAGTTCAAAAAAATAGATAATTCATCTTTTCACAAGCACTTCCATTCAAATATGATTCAACATAAAACAAATAAAGAAGTAAAATCATCATTCCTAGATTTTATAGCTCCCAACAAAGATATCACTTCTTGAGCTCAATCCCATAGTCACACTCTCTTCTCCTTCTAAAATCAACCTATCTCCAAATTCTAGCCTCTCACAAAAACTCTCAACAATTGCAAATCAACAAAACAACTCTCTTTCTCACAAAAGCTCTAAAAAAGACACTTGCACAAAAAACTACAATAGAATAATGAATGAAGAAGTCAGAATGAAAGAGTGTAACAAAATGTAGAGGAGTTGCCTCTACTATACTTAAATTTGAGCAACTCAATGCTATAAACAAGCAACTCAATACTTAATTGTAGAGGAGTGCTACAAGAACGTCTCTCAAGAAGATTTGGGCGAAAGTGGCTGAGGTAATAATTCATTATGTGATGTTGGAAGGTAGGTTTATTGCTATTTTGGGTCACCATTTCACTCTCTTAAATCACTTCAGACACAGTCTGTTTGTTTCTTTTCCCTTTTTTCCTCTTTCGTCTATGGATATTTTATTGTATGCACATTTAAAAAATAGGAAGGCTCCAATCCTCCATGAGGACCTCATTCTTTTAATCATGGAGCATGCCAAGTCCCTTCTCCCTACCCCTACTATTATGGGTAAGGAGAAGACTTTGAGTTATGGTTCTGATTATTCTAGTTCAAACACCAACAATGCTGAAGATGAAGAGTGGGATGAAGAGGAGGAGGAGGGTCCTCCATCCCCTAAGGCCACCTCCTCAAAAAAAGGAATAAGGGTTACCTTAAAATTAGTTGAGTTCCTAAGCACCTTATTATCTCTGGTAGTGAGGATACAGAGGTGGGGTCAGATAATTCCTCTCCCAGGAAGGTGGAGCTAGTTGTTGGGCAGTGTGAATTTAATGTTGGAGGAAAGAAGGAGGGTTTATAGGAGGATGTGTCAGGCTTGGAAGCCAAGGACTAGCCAAGGAGGTCATCTAAACACATTACTAAGATGAAAAATTAGGTCTCGAATGTTCTTGCTAAAGATGTCAAGGTGCCAGATGAGGAGAAGGCTATTGGTGATAAGGCAATGGATATTGAGGACTTGTTGGTTTAGAACTTAACCAATGATGCTCTATAGGATGAAAATAAGGGTCAAGGTGAGGAAGATTCTGAGAGGATGAATGCTAAATCAGATGCCCTGAAGGTAGACCTCTCTTTAAGGACTTTTCTTATTTCAACGATGAATCTCCCTTAATGTTTGAGTTACTAGACATGGCAAGGGCTAGGGCCGTTGAAACTTTTAAATTAGCTAAGTGGACTCTTCAAGAGTTCGATAAAGTTAAGACTAAAATTAGGGGCTTGAAGGAGAACTTGAAGAATGTGCCAAAAACCTCAGTGTCAGTATTTCTTATTGACAAAATTTTGGACCTTGAGGGTTCATTCCAGGTTTTCAAATCTCTATGTGATGAGCGATTGGTTGGGTTGGAAGTCAAGGTTGCAGGCACCAATTTTGAAATAAAAAAGATGTTGCATGTGTGTCATATTTCTATTAAAAATAGTGTGGAATCCTTGGAAGTCCTGTTCAAAAATATTAGTGAATTAAGAGAGGATCAACTGTACTTCTATGAGTTAATGGAGAAGGAGCATACAACTAAGGGAAAGGGAAAGAAGGGAGTGATAAATGACACCAAAGGCCCTACGGCTAAAGGGTCAGTCGATTGGAAAAGATCCTTTGAAGCTGAGAAGGATTTATTGGATATGATTGATCTACATAGGAGCCAAGAGCTTGAGGTGGCCAACACATTAAGCAGTATGAATTAGGATATTTTGTTTTGTTGTTTTATTTTTGTTGGGTCTCGGTTGGTTTGTTTTTGTTTTGGTGTTTTTCGTTAATGAGTGTTGTTGTTGGTTTACTATTTAATCTTTTGTTTAGCACTATGTCTATATTGGTTTCTTAGTGATGTTTTGTTGCTGGTATCTTTAGGACTATCTTTTTAGTAGCATTTAGTATCTCATGTTGTAAAGGGTTTCGGGTCCCTTTAAAACCTATTTTTTCGGTATAATCAAAACACTATATACTTATGTGCTTTGATTTATATTCCTTCTCATACGCTTGTGTTGGATGCATCATATACTCATTACTATGGTAGCTTTTATTATTTTTTCCTTGCTCTTTAATATGGGTCACACCATATATCCACCCATGTTTACTTTAAAACATTTCAAAATACTTTTAAATATATACTATTAATATATATATATGTAATATAACACCTATTGTTCTATTAATATATTAATATATTAATATATATACTATATACATATATCTTTATCATAAAATCCATATATATGTACATACATTTACATATTCATTGATTGGTATATATACATAATGTATACATATATTCTCTATGTCTAATCGGTATCCTCATGCATATGATATATCGGTGTATGGGTATGCGTAAGTATTTCTACTTACATATATGCATGCACGTATACACTCACATCAACGAGTTTATCATTTCACAAATATATACATATATATTCTATGTATATAATCATCGATTAATATATATATACATAAATACACAAAGAAGAACTCAAACTCAATACAAAGATTTAATCACACAATTCAAACATAAGAATCAATCAAGAAATTAAAGATCAAAACCAAAACCTATTTCAAATCATCTCCAAACAATGATATAAGGTTTACTTACTAATTCCTGACTAACTTGACTAATCTTAACCAAACTAGGGTTTGAGTGTGTGATAGCTCAAATAGGAAAATTAGGGTTACCAAACCAATCTCCTCTCCTAAGTGATACTCCCCTTCTCTTACTTGATGGCTTGACTCCTCCTTGCATCCAACTTAGCGCATCACAAAAGTAGTTATCCATTAATAGGAAATTCATCTCCATCATAAATCATTTGCATCATCAAAGCATAAAAGTAATAATATTGTAATGCATATTCATTCATCACATTTTCCATCAGTATATACAAAGCATAATAATACCTTCAATTTAGCAATAACATATTAATGTATATTTGAGTATAAATCATTCACCTATTAAACATATTAAAGTCATGATTTACATTTATCATCATTTTTACTCATGAAGGTAAAAGCAACCTCGGAATTGAGAAACAGGGTGTAACAATTTTTACAACTTATGTTGCATTTATTTTAAACAATCTAGCACAAGGGTACACAAAATTATTGATCAAATGGGTTCCAACATATATCCTTTTTATAATATTTTCAAATATTATATATTTAAATACAACTTACTTTTAGCACTTTAATTATTATACTTTAGTGTAACTATATCACATAGTGACATAAGCCTATTAAAATAAGGGTAAAATAAAGAGTTGATAGTTTCATACCCTATAATTGCTACACAATGCATTACACTCATTTTGGTGTCTATTTTAGTAGCATGTTTTAATTTACGTCAAGATCCTGTTTCCTAAAATTTATTCTCATTAGGTTGCCAAATTTTAGCCTTGATCTTATTTTGGATTTGTTTTTATGATTTATTATTTTTTTAGGTCAAGATAATCTATGATTGTGAACTTCATTCCCTAATAGTCATAATTTTTAAATGTATTTTAAACCCTTTTCGATAACTAAATCCCTAAAATATATATTTATATTTTCCAAAGGCTCATATTTCACCCTTTAAAAGATCCTTGTGGATCCATTAAATTTCTTGAAAATTATTTATATCACATTGTTGGCTAAATTTTCTCTTTTTAATTATTTTTCTATATAGCTCCTCTTCCTTCTTGGTATAAGCTCTTGGATTCCTTTTAGATCTTCTTATATGTGGTTGAATTATTTCAAATTATTTTCTAATCTCTTTGAATTTCTAGATTGTCACCAAGTTGCTCTTTGAATACATTTATTACATGGGAATTTTTTTCCTGTTAGTGTCTCATAAACCTCTCAAGGATTTCTCTAATATAGATCGTTCTCTAACAATATTTGAGTATTTCTCAATTTTTTAATTTCCTTCTTCTTAGGGGTAATAATTTCCTTTCTGATCTACTTTTTAGAAACCCCTTGTAATATTATTCTTCCTTTGATAATATTTTTTCACATATTGATAATTGTTTACAATTATTTTTTGCTCATTTGAGTAGCAACATGAGATTGACACAAGCTCATTGTGAGCACAACCATGAAATAAATACTAGCCCCTTTCGAGGAACAACACTAGAAATAACCAATGGAAGACCAAGAGTCATAACTTAGAAATCCGCTTATTTAAAAACCACTTCCACATTTGAAGCCAACTATTGAAGACCAAGAGTTACAACTTATAATTCCATCTTGGATGTCCTTTTGGGATTCACACTTGGGTCTTCACACTGAGAGTTCAATTTTGTAACCAATTAAGCTCAACACCTTGGTCTTCTTGTGATAATATTTAGAGATTTTTGAATAAAAAAGTTATTTTAACTACATTGCTAAAACTCAAAAGGATTAAATAGGGGTCTAATCATTTCAACAAGATTCAATTATCACACCCTCTTTCTCCCTCTTCCAAATATAATAATTTGAATGTGTGGAATGTATCCTTTTATTCTAATAACACCAGCTTGTGATTTTCTATCTCTAGCCCTTCTTGCCATTTCAATAAATTTTATTTGACTATTCTATTTTTATAAATCCTAAAATATTACTCATTGTTTCATGTTCATTTTAAAGGTCTTTATCTTGTTGTATGAGACCATTCTTGTTCTTTTATAAAAAAATATGGATCTATAGAAGGATGGAATCATTTATAATTATGGAAACATTGTAAGATCACTTTTGGTAGGAACTTAAAATAGCAACCACTAAACCAAATTCCATATCTATAGTATTTTCCATAATTTCTATACAACTCAACTCTTTTTAATCTATCTATTTAAAATTTAAATAATAATATTATCACTTAAGGAATGGATGAAGTTTATCTAGGTGATATACACATAGCTAAGACCAAATACTATGGATTTTTATTTTTCTTGAATTACATCTAGGTGTTTTTGAATATTTATAAATATATTGATATTGATTATTTATTTATCTTATAGTACTAGTAACTATGGAGGATAAATTGTTCTTATAGCTCACTATCCCATTTCCAAGGTATGGTACAAGTAATCTCTTATGGCTAACTACTTACTAGTGCATCAAAAATTATAGATGATAAAATCTTGCATATATTTATCTTATATAGACAACTATAGAGTCCTCCAATATAAGTTTGAAAGTATGAGAAAACTTATTATTATATATAGATGAAGTGTTTAAGGACTAAGTATTAAATTCAAGGACCTACTCACTTCACTAGACTATTTATGGGAAATCTAGCTTAACCAGAAATTAGGTCTTCTATGAATATTTTAAACCCTTCATAGAATTTTGAGCCTAATTTTTTAGTAAAAAAAATTGAAGGAAAAAAAAATTAGATAGATCTCTAACAAGATATTTATCAATATACCAAGTAAATAATTATATGGAACATACACTATAGAATAAATTTTATGGAATAAACTACTTGAGATTTATATCCAAATTAAGCTATTTGATATTTAAATTAGTCTTTGAATGAACTCGACCTTCATTAGAAGTAACTTTGATTCAATTTCTTATATTCAAACCTATTTATGTGGTGCTTAGGTGTTTTGGTCACCATGTAGTTAATAACAATGTTGATTAGAACAAGTTTATGATAATCAAACAAAGTTGTCATGACAAGAAAATCTTATGATTGTAGTCATTGAGTAAGTTTTCGATAAAATATAATTTGTAATATTTTTGTTATGTTTATTTACCAAGCATAAAGGTCTTTGTTTGACACACATAGAAAAAAAGAAATAAGTATAAAAAATTCAAAACAATATGACCACCATTTATATTTAATATGAACTAACAATTAACAAGAAGTAAAAGATACAAAATAAAATTACAACAAATACACATGTCCTAGATATTAGTGTTAATAACCTATGTTAAAGAAAATATGAATTGATCTTATTTCTTGTTCAAATAAGTGACATTAGAAAATATTACTTATTAAAAAAAAGTAGAAAAATCAATTTATTAACAAATATTTAAAAATGGGATATTTTTTAATTAAAAAGTAGAATGTTCACATTAAATGTCAAAAACATTAGTTTAGATCATCTTCAAGATTTTAATGACTTATTTGCTATAAGTATTAGAAAGTGAAAAATTGAATTAAAGTATTGTTTGAATGTCTCATCTAGATGAAAACTAGGACACACTTTTATACTTTTTCTTATAGATATGTCACAAATTAATAAAATTCATCTAAAATTTTAAATAATATTTAAAATATTAATTTATTGTAAAATTTAAAATTAAAAAAAAAAAAATTATAGAATTCATGTTATGAAATTTATGTTTTTTTACATTTAAAAAATAAATTAAATTTAAAATTGTTCACACAATTATCACCAAAGAAAAAAGCTAAAACATATTAGAAACAAATTTATTGTAATATGATAATTTTGGTAGATCAAAACATTTATAATGTATACAATATTTATACATTCTAGATGAAAAGTGGTTCCTTTACTAATAAATTATTATTTTTTTTAATTTTTTTTATTGAATCAAATACAAATAAAATACAATAATAAGACAACTGCAAGATTGCCAAGAGAATAATAGGTTAAATTTTAGCATCTAACATTTTCCAAACATATATAAATTAAGCTTTGAAGTCATGGAGCAGGTATAAAGATGACTTAGTGATATGTATTACTTGAAACATATTTTTTTCTTCTTCGTTCTAGATTTCAAGACCATGACTACCATCACTGCATGGTGACCTACGATTCCTAATCTCGATAATCAACAAGTAAAATTTTAGAAGTTAAAAAAATGGCTCGGGTGGAAGCTTCCAAATTTTATAATCTTAATTTAAGAAGCAGGCGGAGATGGCGTGTTAATAAAATCTGCTGACCATTTCAAACGGGGCCTGTTTTCAAGTCAATAACGATATGTTTAGTGATTTATTTACTATCATTAAAAATTAGCGAAGTCATAGCTTTAGGTACAAGATACATTTCTTCCATTTCCAGAGAGAAAGAAATAAGAGCCGAAAGAAAATGGATTGGTTCCTCAACGATCGTTTTGCATTCATCTGTTTGAAACGTTTCATTTTAGCTCTTGCTATGCTTATTCTCCAGCGCAGTTGGAATTTATTAGTTGCTGGTGGAGACACCCTCTCTTTGGGGGCTTCTCTCAGGGAAAAGCAGACAATTATTTCAGAGAATGGCACTTTTGAATTGGGATTTTTTAGTCCCAACGGAACCAACAAGTGGTATGTTGGCATCTGGTACGCCCACATCTCTGACAAGCCTATCATTTGGGTGGCCAACAGGGAAACTCCCATCACAAACACGCCCGGCGTTTTCTCTATCTCCACATCTGGTTATCTCACTGTATCTGATTTGCAAGGAAAAGTCATTTGGTCGAGTAATGATACTCAGCGAGCTAACGCATCCAGAGCTTCGATACTGGAAACTGGTAATTTTGTTCTTTTAGACGCCCAAAACAGTTCTCAGACTGTGTGGGAGAGCTTCGAAAATCCCACAGATCATTTTATGCCTACCATGAAGCTTTCGAAAGACTTGAGAGTAACCCCTTGGAAGAGTTCGGTGGATCCAGCGCCTGGGCCTTTCTTTCTCCAGTTGAATCCATCTCCAGGAAAGAAAAACTTTATGCTGCAGTATGAAAATGGTGTTTCATATTGGGACCCGGGAGAGTGGACTGGTACATACTTTTCCACCATGCCAGGGGCAGTATCTGATACCACGTTTAAACAGGAATTTGTACAGGTTTCTCCAACAGAAATGTATTATTCATATGATCTTACACCCAAAGCTCGTTCGACGACGATTGCGAGGGAAGTTCTCAGCTGGAACGGCCAGCTATCATTCTACATTTCGGTTAATAATAATAGCTGGAGCCTGGTTTATAATTCACCCCAAACCGGTTGTGGCGTGTATGGTGTATGCGGGGCTTACGGAGTGTGCTTCAACCAGGCAAACATTCAGTTATGCAGGTGTATGGAAGGCTTCCAGCCAAGAGATGCTACCGCCTGGAATTCTCAGCAGTGGTGGTTAAGTGGTTGTGTTCGGCGTACTCCATTAGACTGCTCCGCCATCAGTGGCAGTGCAAGTGGCACCACAGATGGCTTCCTCCAAGTCAGTAATACGTCCTTGTCCAATGACGAAGGAGCTCCTCAGAATACCCAAGAGTCGACTCTAGTAGGATGTAAAAATGCTTGTCTCAACAATTGCTCCTGCACAGCTTTTGCTTTCACTAATTCTAATTGTAAATTGTGGTTTGGCGATCTGTTAAGCATGCAGGTTAAGTCATCTGACGGTCAGTCCTCATTCATTCGATTGGCTGCTTCTGATGTGCCACAGTTGTCACCCGACGGAGGTAGAAGCAGCCGAGAAGTTGTCCTCTACATTTCAATTCCTTTGGGAGTTGCTATTTTGGGTACTTTGTTTGTTGGTGCATGGTTTATTCATCGAAGGCGCCAAACAGTGGTTGAGAAACGCAAGGATAGCGATGCATCAACATCGCTCAGAGCATTCACCTACAAAGAGATGAAAATTGCGACCAACAATTTCGCCCATAAGTTGGGAATGGGAGCATTTGGCTCTGTCTTTAAAGGTACTCTTCCAGACAATACACTTGTAGCCGTGAAAAAACTGGAGGGTTCATCACCAGCAGAAAAGCAGTTCCGTGCGGAAATAAGCACAATTGGAAACATACATCATGTGAACTTGGTGAGGCTGCGGGGATTCTGCGCAGAGGGATCTCATAGAATGCTTGTTTATGAGTACATGCAAAACGGCTCTCTCAACTACTTCTTGTCCCGCAAGTCCAAAGAAGCAGGCAGGGTATTGGACTGGAATACCAGATTTGGAATCGCTTTAGGCACTGCAAGAGGGTTACTTTATCTTCACGAAGAATGCAGAGAAAAGATCATCCATTGCGATATCAAGCCAGAAAATATTCTTCTAGATGCGGATTTCTCTCCAAAAGTGGCTGATTTTGGGCTAGCAAAGTTTGTTGGCAGAGATTTCAGCAGAGTGCTAACGACAACAAGAGGAACGAGAGGATATTTGGCTCCGGAGTGGCTTTCTGGCGTACCAATAACAGTGAAGGTGGACGTATACAGCTTCGGCATGACCCTGCTCGAAATAATCTCAGGCCGAAGAAATAGTGATTTCAGCGTGCAGGAATCTCAGCAATACTTTCCGACGTGGGCAGCAGCTCAAATTCACAAGGGAAACACAATCGGTATTGTGGATGAAAGGATCGCAGAGAAGGCGGATGTTGAAGAGGTGAGAAGAGCAGCTCTGGTAAGTATTCTGTGCATTCAAGAGGATGAAAATGGGAGGCCGAGCATGGGCCAAGTTGTGAGGATGTTGGAAGGCACTCGGAGGGTGACGTCGAACAATATGAACAAGAGCAGCGGATAAAATTGAAAACTGAGGCCACATAATCATTTTTTAAACTTGTTTTCTCCAACTTCTCTACCGACCACTTGTATTTTGTCCATGCTTGCTGTCTATTCTCCAACGTCTCTGCCACATGCATATTTTCCGTGCTTGCCGTCTATTCTGGAGGCTTTGCCGTCTTTTCTCCGACTTCTCTGCCACTTGCATTTTGTCCGTGCTTGCCGTCTCACAAAGTGTACTGACTCGTGTATTTTCTGCAGGGTGATATCACAGGAGTAAACACCTACTCTCCTCATTGTTTGTCTTTCTTCTCAAGTGCTTCCATGTTTTTTTGCTGGTGAGAATTGGATTCCAATGGAAATGGATTAAGATGCATTATGATTCAGTCAATCATTTGTCTGTTTTGTTGTTGTATTGAAAAATATGAAGCATATTTTTTTTGGACTGTTTTTTTTTTTAAAAATCAATGGAATGTTATCTTTAAAAATCTGTTATTTTTCATCTAAGTTGAATTGGACAATACTCTTTTGAGTTTGGGTTTGCATGATGATCTGATTGTTGATTCTATCAGATAAGTTATCTTAAGAAATATCTAGAAGGTCAAGTTTACTCTTGTGTTTTCAAACAATTATTTTCATGAAATTGGGATTTTGATGCTTTACTCTAACATAGTTTTTCAGGGTGTATTTTTGTGTTAACGGCTTAAA
This sequence comes from Sequoiadendron giganteum, assembly GCA_007115665.2. Taxonomy (NCBI): domain Eukaryota; kingdom Viridiplantae; phylum Streptophyta; class Pinopsida; order Cupressales; family Cupressaceae; genus Sequoiadendron; species Sequoiadendron giganteum. Next base: position 6,777,936 of record CM021109.1, read on the forward strand.
GACTTAACAAAGACAAATATTTTTCTAATGGCCCAACTTCAACAAATTCAAGATCAAGTGAATCAGCTTCAACACAACTCTAATTTGAACCATTGCAAAGTGTATCAGCTCAAGTATTAGCTTCATGTTGTAGTCTTATGGGTTGTATTGTTGGCTCTTTGTAATCAGTTGTAAAAATGTTACTAAGTTCTCGTAATTGCCTTTATTGTTGAGCTGTTTTGCTACCTTTGTGGCTGGTTCCTGGGCTGGTCAACTATTCTTTTCAGCTACATTTGGTAGGTTACTCTTGTAAATTTCTATTTCGTTTTGTTCAATAAAAAAATAAAAAGTAAAATATATATATATTATATTATAGATCACAAGTGTGATTCTTTTCCTTAAAAAATCAAACCCACAATTATGTTTCTTCAATTTAGATTTGTTTTTCAATAATGTGAAACCTATACTTCCACTAAAGTAGGTTGTTTCTCATTAACTTACATTTCATAACATTTAAATTTAACTTCTATCAATAATAAGTCTTACGGCATTCATTGATCATGAAATGAAATATACTAGAGAAGTTAAAACATATTTTGGATCAAGAGTAGTAATAAATTATATAAGATTACATCAACAAATGCTATAGTTTAGACATTCTATATCAATGTCTTTTGTAACCCTTCAAATATTATAAGATTGACAAATGGGTTTAACTTGGAATTTCATACTTCAACCATCTTACAACAAGCTCTTCATTGTTCGAGGTTAGAACATGTCCCTAATTCTTCTCAAATTGGGGACCCTTCTTTTTCCAAGTCTTGTTGAGTTGCATTTTTTTGGCACCTTTCTTGTCCTTATATGTCTAGTCGCATCATACCTAAATAATTAACTTTGCAAAACATTTTTTGTTTTTTGTTTCATATTTGACTTGTTATAATTTTTTGATATGTTGCAATTATGTTGCATCTTTCCTTTTACTCATAAATTTGTTGACACAGGGGAAATGACCCTATAGTTGTGCATCTTAACTTTGGGCCTCTCAAAATCTTAGCTCCTTATATATTCTATCCTTGACTATTATAATCCTATATATCCTAGAATATTATTTATTGTTTCATGTTCATTTTACAAGTACCCATATTGTTGTATGAGATCATTCTTGCTCTTTAAGAAAAAATGATGGATCTATAGAAGGATGAACTCATTTACAATTATAGAAGCATCATAAGATAATTTTTGGTAGGAGCTAGTCCCTAAACTAGCAACCATTAAACCAAATTCCATATCTATACTATTTTCCATAATTTTTTATACAACTTAGCTCTTTTTAATTCATCTACTCAAATGTTAAACAATAATATCATCACTTAAAAATTATGTAGTTTATCTAGGTGAAATACACATAGATAATACCAAATGTTGTGCTTTCTTTTCTTTCTTGAATTACATCTATGTGATTATGTTTATTTAGAAATATATTGAAATTGATTATTTATTTTTCTTGTATTACTAGTAACTTTGGAGAATATATTATTCTTATAGCTCACTATCCTGTCTCCAATCTATGTAGTGCAAGTAACCTCTTAAGGATAATTTATTGCTAGTGCATCAAATTATAAATGACCAAATCTTGCATGCATTTATGTTATAGATACAATAATAGAGTCTTCCAATATAAATTAAAAATTATGGGAGAGAGTAATGCTATGCATAGAGGTTGTTTAGGGCCTAAGTATTAACTTTTGAGTCCTCTTCACTTCTCTAAACCATTTATGGGAATCTAGCTTAGCTAAAAATACAAATCTTCTATGGATATTTTAAATCTTGGTATAAGATTTTGAGCCTATATTTTTTTCAAATACTTGAAGGGAAAATCAATAAGATAAATCTCTAAAAAGATATATAGATAAACCAAGTAAATAAGTAGATGAAACACACACCATATAATATGTTCAACGAAATGAACTACTTGATATTTATATCCAAATAAAACTATTTGATATTTAAATTAGTATTTGAATGGACTCAACCTTCATTAGAAGGGTCTTTGATTAAAGGTCCTTCATGCAAACCTATTTATGTGGCCCTTAGGTGTTTTGGTCACCATGTATTTAATAAAAATATTGATTAGGATAAATTTATGATAACTAAAAAAAATTGTCATGGAAAGAAATTTTAAATGAATGTAGTTATTGGAGTAAGCTTTCCAAAAAAAAGAATATAATATTTATTTTTATTTTCTAGTGAACATATATTTTCTTATCAAACATGAAAGCCTTTGTTTGACAAACATGAAAAGTACAATAGAGAGAGAGAGAGAGAGAGAGAGAGAGAGAGAGAGAGAGAGAGAGAGAGAGAGAGAGAGAGAGAGAGAGAGAGAGAGAGAGAGTATGTGCAATATTATATTTAATATTAACTAACAATCAGCAAGAAATAAAATATGCAACATAAAATTAGAACAAATAAACATGTTCTAGATATTAGTGTTAATTATCTAAGTTAAAGAAATTATGAATTGATCTTATGTCTGTTTCAAATAGGTAATATTAGAAAATATTACTTATTAAAAATAAATTAATATACACAAATGAATTTATTAACAAAGCAATAAAATAAGACATTTTTTAATTTTAAAAATACAATTATGTAAAAATCACTAATTTAGATCATCTTCAAATTTTTAATTGATTATTAATTATAAGTATTATAAAATAAAAATTTCAATTAAAATGATGTTTGAATGTCTCACTGATGAAAACTAAGACACATCTTTATACATTCACTTATAAATATGCTATAAATTAATTAATTTTATCTAAAACTTTTTAAAATATATAAATTTTTTTTTATATATAATTTAATAATAATAAGAAACTTAAATATTTTTTATATCTAAAAAAGAAATAAAATTTGAAATCGTTTACGAAAACGTAGAAGCTAACAAATATTAGAAACATATTTATTGGAATGTGAACAAAACCTTTATAATGTATACAGCATTCAAACACTCTTAGACTGATAGGTGACTCTTTGTTGAATATTGACTGTAATTATAACTAGCTATTGAACTTTAGGTGTGCAATGGGTTACACCGAATAATTGTATGGTGTAATAATGTTAAAGTGAGTTCTATTGAATTTGCTATGGATACATTACATAAAAATCAAAATCATCATTAATATTTAAAAAACCATTATACATATTCAATTTGTCTTATTATATTATTTAAAATTGTAATATACAATTCCTATAATACCTTACTCTATAAATTGAAAATCTAACGAATTCTGAGCAGAAAGCCTAAGTGCGAGGAGTATAAGGTTTTGAATTTGCTTAAGTCTTCCACAGAAGAAGGTATTAATTTATCTTTGAATTTTCTTGGAAATTTATACACAACAAATCCATTTAGTGCATATCCTCCAATCATTTTTGACAAAAATTTCTAGCATTCTCCCTTTTGTTTGCCAAGATGCCTCAAACAGATGTCATATGCTAGTCAACTTATGAACTGACTGATTAGGTTGAACACATATTTATTGCATTTGTGGAAACAATTTTACTGCTTCGTGATGAACCAGGGTTGTGTTGATCAGAATGGAAGTCTACTCATGCATTTATTCTTAGGTCTATTTTTTTGTGTTTTTCATTAAGAAGCGCTAAAGATGAAATAGAAAACCAGAAACTACATTTTTTTCAGCTTGACAATCAACAGATGAAACAAATTCAATTGACTTCCATGGTGCAATAGATGACACCAACCACCAATCGCATATTTTAGCTCAAGTTTCTTCAAATAGGTATAAAAATAATTATTATTATATTTTTTTTATTATTATTAATATTTCTATTTTACAAATTTTCTCTAAAATATTGAATATTTTTTTTAAAAACAATTTAAGTAATATTTTATGAAACTTATAAAGTGTATGATATCATACTAATCAAAATCAATATATATATATAGGTTTCATTTTATTTTATTTTTTAATATTCTATGTGTAGTATGTCTTAACCCCTTGATTTATTTATATATCATAAAAGATAGAAAATCATTATAAAATATCTCACCAATATTATACTCATTGGAATAGGAAATCCCTTTAGAAGTGACATTCACTACTTAGTGGAAGAGCAATTCCATTTAGAAGAAAACCCATTTGCAATTAAGATTAAGTTCCCAAGCTATATAATGAAAAGGACTAGTGCTAGTCTAACTAAGCCTTTCAAATATACCTATCTTTACCATTAACTCATGTCATCCTCCTATATTCGGTGAGGGTGCCATGCCTCATTAATAACGCGACACCTCCTTCACCCCTAGTCATCATTCCCTCTTTAAATGCATGGTCTCCCATCCTTCTCTTTGAATGAAATTCAATTTTAGGGGAATATTTACATAAAGTTATTTGTATATGCTAATGAAAGGAGAAATATATGATCTCGTGCTGATTTCATTTTATGGGTGCACAAAAGCATTATTGTCAAATCATTTTTATGTCTACAACAACAACACATGGATCACTCGGATAGTCTCCTTATAGACTTGATGAAAAACCTTCTTAAGTTTGAACCTTTAGAGAGGTTGATAGCTCAAGAAGCTTTGAAACATTCATTCTTTGGAAAATATTACTCAAGGAAAGAAAATGGTTCATACAAACAACAATGATCCAATCTGAATGAGGCGGACAAGTCAGGAAGCTTCGAGACATCCATTCTTTAGAAAAGATGAAAAAAAATGGTTCATGCAGTCTACAATGAGTCAATCTGAATGAATTCCAAGTAGTGAGATTAGCCAGATCTTTAGCTATGCCTATCACTTTTGGCTATATGGGGTAAATTTGATTGCTCGACCACATAGATGCCTTATATAGTAAGGATTTGGTTTTTCATTGACTCTTTCAAAGCAAACTGCCCTAGGGGAACTAAACTTTGAAGTGTATGCAAAACATGGCTAGACAAAAAGTTTACTTGGATTTTGAAACATCTCCTTTGACATTGCAAGGAAGGCCACTAAAAATGAGACTATTGGGAAGTGCAGTTGAAGAAAGGATGACCTACCTTGGTAGTGGCTGATCAAAAGTGTAACATGAACATGGGGCATGGAGATTGCCAGTAATTGCATGCAAAAGAAGGGCTAGTGAAGTTTTCCTTGAATGTGACATTATCCTAGAGAGGACATGATGTTTTTCACAGATGACAAATAGTGGTTGTTCAAGCTTGAATTAGCTTGTTGTAAGAAATGTATAAACACCATTCTTGTGCTAATGAGACCCTATTTGTCTCACCTGTTCGACACGACTGCTTTTTCTTCTCCTATAGTTTTGGGGTGAGGATAGTTTATATTGTAGCTCAATCTTTTGTGGAGCTAGATCTCTCCAAGAATATTTATTTGAAAGAAGTTTTTGTTCAAGGTGGGTAACCATTTGTGAAAATAACATTTGAACTATGAAGGAATTGCTTTCTAGTGTAGATTGTATTTTTCTACTGATCATTAAATGTGAGATGGAAATTTCTCCTTTGCATTGTTTTATGCCAAGAGGAATGTTCCCTAAGGTTAGTTTGCATGATACTTAAATTGGAATATATAACTATTGTTGATATTTGATGAAAGAGCATTTAGGCTTCCAAACAATATCACATCACCAAATATATTTAGGTTTTCATTTTCTATTTTTTTTCAATTTTGATGTATTTTGTATGCTTCATAGCTTTTGTCATCTTCATTCATAGGAGGTGCTAAAAGGTTTCAATTTCATAAATGAGAATTAGTCATATAGTTGTCATTTTCATGATGCTACATGATAATTCTATTGAATTTATGAAATTACAAAATATTTATGTTCAAATTGATGTTAATCTACTTCAAAACATCTATATTATTTCTACTTCAAAGAACATACATTCCAAAACTTAACCTTAATGATGATAACAATTGAATAAAAGTTTATTTCCACTATTCAAATTTAATCAAATATAGTACTTAATCATATTAACGATTATTGTTGCTTTTGGCAATATAATCGAATAAAGTTTATATTCTAAACTCCTATTGTAATCATTTATTATAATGCCTTTTCTTGTGAAGGTAGTAAATTTGATTTAATCCTAAATATTTTATTGCTTAAGGAATCTACTTGGCTTAAAGAGGTTTAGTCGTTCATGACACATGGCAGGTGATTTGAAAAGGTTGATTTATCTATGTTATTATTATTGCCAAAAGAAATACAATGTTGATTTATCTCTGTGGATTCATGTTGTTTATGATTCTATTGGCAACGGGAGTTTTTAATTATTTTCAGTTGGCTAACTGAGCAACCTCTTGACTGGATAATTATTTCCTTGACCCTGTGGTTATCTTTTGTTCGAGTACCCTGGAGACATTATATGGAATTCATTCCATACCGTTTTATGGATCATATCGTTTTGGAATGGACATCATTCAATACTGCTTTTGGGTGTTGCGTACACGTGTTTTATGTAGTAGGGCACGTGTAAGGTCTTGGGTGGAATTTTAAAGGCTGCAATGACAAAGCTATCAAGTTAGAAGGGTACGTGGGAGAGGAGGAAATGGGCAATAATTTGTTCAGACCAAATTTTGGAGTGGGAAAGCCACCTCACAAACATGTTGTTGGATTTTATTGAGCCAAATTGTGATTGAGGATATCCCACGAGTGTGAAACGGTAATTAAATTGAAAGAAAAATCAAAGGGCGTGCTTCTTTTCAAATGAGACATTGAACAAACTCTGTTCATGCCACTATTCAAGATTTGGGTAAGTTTTTGAAACACAATTGGAGCTTCAGAATTTTTTATTTTTTTTATATTCAAAATTTGGTCGTTCGGCTGGGAGGATGATTATGATTATACATGGAATATGCTCAGGAAATGAGAAAAAGACCAAGCACTTGGAACCCATGGAAGGAGCTAAGGAGAGGCTGAAATTGATTCAAGTAGAACTGCTGGATTATGATTCCATTGTTGTTGCCATTAATGGTTGTGTGGGTGTTTTTCATCTAGCATCTCCTTGCATTGTGGATGAAGTCAAGAACCCACAAGTGAGTTTTAACTTTTACGCTTCCTGTTGCTTGATTCTATCAATTCAATGTCGGCATTTAAGATTGAACTTATTTTGGGGGATTGAGCTTTTGACTGCAAGGTTTTAGTGTTGTTTATATCTGAATGAGAATTTTG
>CM021109.1:6790107-6800639 GCA_007115665.2 Sequoiadendron giganteum
ATTTAGATCAAAGTTCCCAACAATAAAGCAGTAAAATCATCAAATGGAGGAAACCATTTAAAGCGTCTCCAGGACAAAATGAATCGTTGATAGTCAATCTTAGCTTGCTCTTCTTCATATTGGATACACCTTCGACGTAAATTAAATTTTAGTATCCAAAATTTTCCACATAAATATAAATTAAGATTTGAAGCCATGGAGTAGGTAATAAAGACGATATTAGTTGAAACGCAATTTTCTTCTTCGTTTCAATTATCAAGATCATCACTGATCACTGCATAGTCATAAACTCGCATTTATTACCTAGGAACCGTAAGCTCACCAGTCAACTATAGAGAAATAATTAATTGAGAGGAAAAAATTAGAAGTAATAGAAAGTGGATCAGGTGGATGCTTCCAAATTTTATAATCTTAATTTCAAATGGGCCCTATTATTTACTATCATTAAAAACTAGCCAGGATCATAACTTTGGGTGCACGATACATTTCTTCCATTTCCAGAGAGAAAGAATAAGAGCCGAAAGAAAATGGATTGGTTCCTCAACGATCATTTTTCTTTCAACTATCTGAAAAATTTCATTTTAGCTCTTGTTGTGCTTATTCTCCAATGCAGTTGCGGTTTATTAGTTGCTGGTGAAGACACCCTATCTTGGGGGACTTCTCTAAGGATAAACCAGACCATCATTTCAAAGAATGGTACTTTTAAACTGGGATTTTTTAGTCCCAACGGAACCAACAACTAGTATTTTGGCATCTGGTATGCCCAAATCCCTGACAAGACCATCATTTGGGTGGCTAACAGGGAAACCCCCATCAGAAACATGTCTGGCATTTTCTCTCTCTCGACATCTGGTTATCTCACTGTATCTGATTTGCAAGGAAAAGTCATTTGGTCAAGTAATGATACTCAGCAAGCTAAGGCATCCAGAGCTTCCATACTAGACATTATTAATTTTGTTCTTTTAGATGCCCAAAACACTTCTGAGACTGTGTGGGAGAGCTTTGAAAATCCCACAGATCATTTTATGCCTACCATGAAGCTTTCGAAAGGCTTGAGAGTAACCCCTTGGAAGAGTTCAATGGATCCAGCGCCTGGGCCTTTCTTTCTCCAGGAAAGACAAACTTTATGCTGCAGTATAAAAATGGTGTTTCATATTACAATTCGGTAGAATGGACTAGTAGATATTTTTTAATCAAAGACATTAGATTTCTATACTCTAGTCCCACTATATTGAAGTAGTAGTCCCACTTCCCACTATATTGAAGTAGTAGTCCCAGATTGATATTGAGAAAGATTGGAATAACTGCCAAAGATTGGAGATTGAGTTGATTTCATTAATCGAGTCAAAATACGAAGATTGGAGATTGAGTTGATTTCATTGATCGAGTCAAAATAGCACTAGCCTATGCACCGTCAAAATAGCACCAGCCTACCCACCGGTTTATTCACCACCAACAGGAGAGGCAGCAGAAGAGCCAACACCAGATACAGGGGAAAAGGTAGCTAGAGCAACGAAGCTAGAGGCAGATCCTTCAGTTGCAGCTTGAGATTGAGTAGACCCAGCACCAGAAGCACTTGAGATTGAGTAGACCCAGATTGAGTAGACCCAGCACCAGTTGCAGCTTGAGATTGAGTAGACCCAGCACCAGTTGCAAAGGGCATAAGGCCATAGGTAGATCTAGTTCCAAATCCATATATAGATCCTCCAACAGCAAAGGTAGTACCAGCAATAAAAGCAGCGGAGGGAGATGCAGTGGTTTCAGAAGCCATTGAGGCAAATGTAGTGGAAGAATAAAAGCAGTGGAGGCAAATGCAGTCAGAAGAATAAAAGCAGTGGAGGCAAATGCAGTGGTTTCAAAAGCCATTTAAATTGATCCAGTAGAGACAAAGGTGGCGGCTTAAACAGCACTCCTTCCGGGTTGAGATACAGAAGCTATCATTTTTCCATCATAGGCGGGGGCCATCTAAGAAAGCAACATCTCACCTAGCATCTTCACTGGTTCTAATCTCGCCTAGCATCATCTTCACTAGTTCTAATCTTGCCTAGCATCTTCACTGGTTCTAGCTTTTTTCTAGCATCCCTCCCCTGTTCTGACAGCATTAGTATATATTTCTATGCCGATACCACTAGATATGCCGGTACCAAGTCACTAGATATGCCAATACCAAATGTATATTTCTATGCCGATACCACTAGTTCATCATAGAGGTGCTCCTAGCCAGCAGATATTAGGTGTTACCACTTGCGATGGAACTCTATATGGAAATGTTCTAGCAAATGGGATATGGAAACGTTCTAGCAACTGGGTATTTACCACTTGTTGGTGTTCTAATATTCAATGGCCCACCAAGAAAGGCAATGGTGTTCCTGGTTGCTTGGTTCAGGCATTATGAGAAAGGTTGCTTGGTTCTAGAATTATGTGGTAGTGTTCCTCTACAGTGCATTAATACATGTTCTTAGTCAAGTCATAGATAGCTTTAGTAGCACCAATTTCAATAGTTCAGTAGCACCAATTTCAGTAGCATTTCACCCCGATCCAGTTTAAGGTGTAGAAGCAAAGCCATAGAGGTATAGACATTTGACCCAAAACCAGCAAAAGATCCATCCAGTTTAAGAGAAGCAAAGGCGGAGGTATAGACATTTGATCCATCACCAGTGAATGTACCAGTGCGAGTTATCGCTTCCTCGCCAGTGCGAGTTTTTGCTTCCCCGCAAGTCAAGTCATAATCAGGATCTGCACATGTTTCTATGCTTAGACTTGCCCCAGACGTATCCATCAATTGATACCGATACATCTATATTTTTATCTGCAACACATCTCATCTCTATCAGTAGCCTAGCCATTTTTGATCATAAACTCTTGCGGAGGCGGCACACCCCCTCTTGCTTTTTCTAGGGGGGTTCTTTCTATAGCGCGTAGTATTTGAAGAGAACCCGCCGCTCTATCCCTTACCCTAGGAGGGAATGCACCCCCAGTCCTCCTACTTTGGATCTAAGGTTGGAATAGAGGCAGGTGACTAAGTAGTTTACCTGGAACCACTAGCGCAAAAGCAAGCATTTGCACCAGCACCAATTTGAGTAACATCTGCCTATGCATGTTCCTACATTGACATATGTTCCAGATCCAGTTGATGATGCCACCGGTTTAAAAATAGGTAACTGCTAGGCTACATCTCTGGCTTGGTCAGGATAACTTGCTCCAGTTGAAGCAGATCCAAATGCATAACCAATTAGTGATCGAGATGGAGTTGATCCAGATTCAATAGTGATCGAGGCATAACCAATTAGTGATCGAGATGGAGTTGACCAAGATTCAGTTGACCAAGATCGATATGCAGTTCCACCCGTTGAAGTTGATGGACTATTGATGGACATTTAAGTTGATGGACTATTGATTGACTATTGCTATAATTGAAGTTGATGGACTATAAGAAGAAGTTTCTCTGGGGGTGTATAGATAGGACCTCCCTCCTTTAGTTAGGATAGTGACGTTGATCTACTAGTGAATGCGCCAATCCCAGATTCACTTTTAGATCCTCCAAGTGCAAAGCCTTTTAGATCCTCCAAGTGCAAAGCTAGTTGATTTAGTGGACCGAGTGAAAACAATTGATATAGTTGACCGCAGCCGAAGCTATTGATCTTGTTGATCCACTGGCAAAAGCACATGTTGCATTTTACCTCGAGATGATCGAGATGAAGCAGCAATGATTGACCTTGTTTTAGAACCACCTATTTATTGACCTTGTTTTAGAACCTATTGAAGTAGTAACTTACCCAGCCATCAGTAGTAACTTACCCAGCCAGTAGTTTAAGTTGATCTTGTTGCAGTAGTTTAAGTTGATCTTGTTGTTTATTCATAAGCTATTGAAGTACCAGTAGCTAAGGCAATAGAGGCATGGGCAACGGTTTCTCCATAACCACCAGTTGAACCGGTTGAACCTTGACTATTCCGATCAAACCCTGGCCTACTCCGCCGTATATAGGATCAAAGGTGAAGGTTCCATTTCCTGAAGCATCAAAGGCGAAGGTTCCATTTCTTGAAGCCAGGCATACATATACCAGCCAGGTGTACACATCCAGGTCCTATGGATTCATTTGATCGAGTGGATTCAATAGCTTTCCCATATCGAGTGGATTCAGTAGCTTTCCCATCAGTGTAAGCATCCCTCCTTGTTCCTATGGTATGCATATGTGTCAGTCGTGGTATGTGCTAGCTCCGGTATAGGTGTCAATACATAACCCACAGTTGACCAAGTTGATTCACCTATTTAATAACCTGACCAAGTTGATTCACCTATTTAATAACCATAGGATGGCAGAAGTAATAGGGGCAATTGATCGAGATGGAGAACCTACATAGGCAGATCTAGATTGAGATGATCTAGTTAGGTAGATCCAGATTGAGATGATCTAGTTTCTGCATTCCCCCGCCTGCACTAGATTCCTAGTTGGACCTGCACTAGAAAGAACCAAGTAGGGGTAGGGTTTTGCTTGATGCCAAATCCAATTTGAGATCCTTTAGTCGCATAACCTATTGAAAATAAGCATATCTGTATGCTCTAGTCATAGTTCCATCAATTGAAGATCCACATGCAGATCATCCATCCATTTAAATGCGTTTTTCCAAGAACTAATTGAAATGTGTTTTTTCGCGTCTACTTAGCTTAGCCTATGTCCTACTTAGCCTATGTCCTATTCTTTTTCACTTAGACTATGTCCTCTTCTTTTTATGTACATGCCTAAGTATTGCTCTATCTACGTCCACCCCCAGCCATGTTTGGCACAATTATATAGGTAGGGGCCCCACCCCCAGCCGCCATGTTTGGATTACGCTCCTAGTGTTCCATGCTGTAATGACTAGTAGCTCCGTGGTATTAGTCTATCGATAATTGTAGTAGCTTAGGAGCTTAAGGTAGGAGTAGCTATGTGGTAGGAGCTTACTATGGTAATGGTATGTGTATGAGTTTGCTTGCTATGGTAATGGTATGTGTCTCAATCTGCTAGGTGTAGTGCATGATGGTCTTAGTATGCTAGGTGGAGTAGCTCTTTCTTAGCTAGGTGGAGTAGCTCTTCCTTAGCTAGGTGGAGTAGCTCTTCTGTTGGTAGGTCCTAGTCTGCTTGATGAGCATAGGTCCATTTTAGTCGATTTCTAGTTGTTAGTGATACTGGCCAGATTATCTACATGACAGCCGTTAGAATTCCCCCCCACCCGGGTTCACTAGCATTACTTTCCCTCTGTGGGTGGATGGGACTTTCCCAACGAGTTGATCTCCCTCCTTCTCTGGGTGGGAGGCAAGTCCAATGAAATGTAGTTGAATTCTGGTTACCAGTCCTTCCGATTGAGTTATAGGTTACGGTAGATGTCGTTGCCTCCTAGTTAGGGTAGGCTCCATGACCAACGGCTAGATAGGTGATGTTTTAGAGCCACCCATAGGCAAGAGGAAGTATAGTTCTCCATCCTTCACTGGCCCAATCCAAGAAAGGAAGGAAGGCAAGCTGGACCATCGATTCTCTTTTTAGCGAGAAATGAGCTAACTACTTTGAGAAACGAGGGATAGTTCTCAAGCTGGACCATCCTTTTTGATTGGTCGGTGCGTTGAAGGAAAGTGAGGAGTCTCTTCTCCATCTGAAAGAAAGTAGTTTATTAGGCCCATGCTTTCTTTCTTTCTTTCTACTAGTGATGCAGCTTGGTCTGGATCTCGCCATCTCTGTGCTTGTGGAGTAGAATTCTTTCTTTCTTTGCATCGAGTTCAATTCATTGGACTTGGTTGGGCTCACTAGAGTCAATCTGGTGAGGGCAGGCTCTTTCTTTCTTGTCCCCTGCTCAAAACCACCCCATAGGAATGGTAGCTGATTAGAAACCTGACTCCGGCGCTATGCCCATACTTCATTAATGAGGAGCCCAATAAAGAGGATAATGAACCGGCAGGGAGTTCAAGAAAGTCAAATTATCCATCCCTGAACCCCCTAACATTCTTTTGCCCATTCGAGCTACCGTGGATGTGTCCCTCCATCCTGAACTTCCATCTGCTTGCTTCTCAGTGTTCAACTCATTTACCTCACCTATAACTCCCTCCCACCCACCTCCCACCCACTCCAGTCATTCATTAGGGTGGGTGGTCAACTCCCCCTACTATTCTAATGGGCGATGGGTAGTCGTTCATTATCCAGAGAAGGTGGTTGGGCATCCTTCACTTCCATGAGGGTAGGAGTGAAAGCATGCTCAAGCTAGATGTCGTTGAGGACTGAGCACCTGCGTAGGGACTTAGTTTAGTTCTAGTTTGGCGAGAACGTAGGGACTTAGCTGGATAGGGAGAGAGAGAACTATAGTTGGAGATGGGCTAGACCAATGAGAAAGTAGTTCAAGTAACTAGTTCTCGGTGGGAGGATGATAGTTGGCATGCCGGGGGAGGGGAGGAAGGGAGTTTCATAGTTTAGATAGGATTGTTTGGAAGGAAGTAGCTTTATTTTTGGAAGGAAGGGACTAACAGAAGCCCCGGGCCCAGGTAGGCAATATCAACTATAGGATACATGGGGTTGGGCTCTAGTTATCGGAAGGGAGTTTAGGGAGGAAGGCAATGAAAATCTCATTCCAGCTGTTCTGGAGGGAGTTCAAGACAGTCAAATTAGGATATCGACCTGCCCTAAAGCGCTATATCTCCCGTGAATAGAATCTATAATTCTAATGGGGGGTGGGGGAGGGGCCTGGTGGGGTTGGACCAACCCCCCTACTATCTAAGGGTCTCATGGGTGGGGGGGTCCATGAGGAGGGCAAGGAGAACTTCAGGATGGCCGAAAGAGAAAGTTAGTTCCGGCTAACTCACTCAGCAAGTCCTAGTTGAGCATGCTTTCATGGAAGTCAGTTTAGGAGTCCCTAGCTATTATTTCTCGTTAGCTAGAGTACTGTCCGACCTGGCCCCCTTAATTAATGATGCCTACTAGAATAAGGAGGTAGATTCTATTCGTGGGATTCCCTACTATTCTAAGGAATCAGCTTGCTATTCTAAGCCTACCATAGAATAGTAGGGGCCCTCCCACCTCGGGTGGGGGGGAATCATAGTTCCGACCCATTAGAATAGTAGGGGGAGTTGACCACCCACCCCCCTACTATTTGAAGGGCTAGTGGTTCTCTGGTAGTCGGTATATTATAGAAGTGGGAGGTCCCCCTTGCAGGGAGGTAGATTCTAGTGAGTTGGGCGAATGGGTTGGTCCCGAAGGGCTCGACGGCCCCTTGCACTTCGCACTCGGCCCCCCCCACCCCCCATTAAAATTGTAAATTCTATTTGGCGAGAGGTGGGTGGGAGGGAGTTATAGGTGAGGTAGATTCTAGTGAGTTGGCCCTGAGAATAGTAGGGGGGGTCGGTCCTGAAGGGTAGGGCCCGACCCACCCGCCTTTGCCATAGTAGGGGTTGAACTAATTAGTCAATTAATCTTATTCTAGCAAGTTCATTAATCTACCGCTAGCCTTTGAGAATAGTAGGGGGCTAGCATAAGTGGGCCCTTAGAATAGTAGGGGCAAGTGGCATTAATCCATAGATTAATTGGTGGGAGGAGGAGAGTCTAATGGGCGCCAGCCCAGGCGGTAGGGAGCTCGACCTATTCTATAAATAGGACTCACCTGGGGGGGAATTATAGGTCACTCGACCTATATCTAATACGAGGGAGAGGATTCATATTACGTAAGTAATACCGATCTCGTCTCACTAAACACCCATCAGGCAGGCATTCATATTATGAAAGTAATAACGATGCATGCTGATGTTGGATTCTTGGTGAACCAAACCCCGCCAGTGGGGTGCCCGCTTGGATTGCCCTTTCCATACCCTGGGCCCATACTCACACGTAAGCTCCTGGCTCAGAACGCTAGCTATATGCTGGAATGAATGCTTGCTATATGCTCAACACAAGCGTCACTGCTAAACGGGTGGGAAACTCACAGTTCCGCCACCCACCCCCCCACCCCGGTGGGTGGATATAGTTCTGCATTTGAATAATAGAATGCGAGGGACCGCTTCTAGAGATTAGGGGGAGGGGGGTTCGGCTTAAAGAAAATTAAATCCCGATCATGAGGGCCGAAAAAGGAGGATGAGGGGTGAAATCGACCTATGCTTACTTCAATGCGATTGGCTACTGATGCTTGCTTCGATGCTTACTTCGATACCCGCTTCACTCTAGCTACCCATGCTTCTGGTTATTCACCACCACCTAGTCCTGAAGCTGCCCTTGGCTATGCTATTGCCTATGCTTATGGCACTGATGCAGATGGTGGGTGCTGATCCATAACAGAATCTACTGCTACTGGCTTTGCCGCATGCTCCTAGGTATACCGCTAGTGCCTATGCTTATGCCTATGATGCCTCAGCTACGGATGCTGATAGTGGTGCTCACTCCATTGCCCGCTTCTACGAAATTCTGGTGGTGCGTGCTCAAAGTCGTCCTTCTGAATCAACAGCTTGATCAAGAAAAGAGAGGGGCATTAACAAAACCGATTGACTCAACAGGATCTACTGATGCTTGTGCTAGATATGGGTCGGAATCCAAAGAAGAAACAAGTTTTGTATCCCGTCTCTTCTCGATGAACTGCCTGTGTCTCCATTACATACGTTGCTGGGTCTCGATCACCAACTGGTGAAACAACTGGCTAAGCCACTGGATCTGTAACTGGCTCTATAACTGTGACGGTATGCTACTTATGGATAACCCGAGTCTATGTTACTACCTTCGCTTCTCCTGCGGGTAGATATGCTATTCATTGTTGAAGGGCCCTGCCGATTATTGCCCGAGTGATGGTGGGTCTCAATCTAGGGGCCCTTGGCCAGCTCCAATGGGGACTGATCCACATCTCGATCTCCAACTGGGCCTGTATGATCATTTTCAATTCCGGACATGGCATCCACCAGATCTGGGACTCGATATCGATATGCACCTGGGCTTTTGGCTTTGGAACGGCATCTCCAATGAAGGAGGGGCACGAGATGCCTAAAGAAACAATAGGGGCTCTAACGAAACTGCTTCTTGTGCTCCTAGTTCCGCCTCTGCTACTGAAACTGCTACGGGCGGGTTGTGGACGGGAGCCTCTATAGCAACCTCATTGCCAGAGTATGTAGTTTCTAGATTTAACTATGTAATAGTTTTTGGATCAACATTTCGGATCACACTCGATGATCCATCATCAGATATTTTTCAACCATGCCACAGATAGACAGTATCTACAGATAGCATGTTTAAACAGGAATTTGTACAGGTTTCTCCAACAGAAATGTATTATTCATATGATCTTACACCCAAAGCTCGTTCGACGACGATGGTGAGGGAAGTTCTCAGCTGGAACGACCAGCTATCATTCTACTTTTTGGTTAATAATAATAGCTGGCCGAACCTGGTTTATAGTTCACCACAATTTGATTGTGGCGTGTATGG
The DNA here is from genome assembly GCA_007115665.2 of Sequoiadendron giganteum. Taxonomy (NCBI): domain Eukaryota; kingdom Viridiplantae; phylum Streptophyta; class Pinopsida; order Cupressales; family Cupressaceae; genus Sequoiadendron; species Sequoiadendron giganteum. Next base: position 6,799,530 of record CM021109.1, read on the forward strand.
TGTATGCGGGGCTTATGGAGTGTGCTTCAACCAAGCAAACATTCAGTTATGCAGGTGTATGGAAGGCTTCCAGCCAAGAGATGCTACTGCCTGGCATTCTCAGCAGTGGTGGTTAAGTGGTTGTGTTCGGCGTACTCCATTAAACTACTCTGCCATCAATGGCAGTGCAAGTGGCACCACAGATGGTTTCTTCCAAGTCAGTTAAGTTGTACATAACTACTCTTCATTTTCTAAATCCAACAATAGAATTGGCTTTTTTGAGGGGTTGGATCAAATTGTTAAAGAGTTAGATTTTTATTGGCGAGATTTACTTTCAAATTTGTAAAGTTATATTTAAAATGGAACTTTAATTAATAATTTATTATTATTAATTTTTAATAAATATTTTAAATTATTATGTTTAATATGTATATATAATATATTTATGTATATTTTTATTAAATTATTTGAGGGTGATTTTTTTGTCAATAACAAATTTATATTATATGATAGTTTTGTTTGTTTAGATTTTTATTTTTTATTTTAAAAAGGGTTTGATATTTGAATTGTTGTTGTTTTTTAAGAATTACAGAATCATATAGTTTTTTTTTTCTTTTTAATTTTTTTTCCATATAATGTGTACTAAAATATGAAAATTTGTATCTACTATATTATCTATGATTTGAATAATGATGATAAGAAGAAAAAATACATAATATTATTGTTTGATCAAAAAATTTACTATGCATAATGTTTTATGGTTATAATCATAATTATAATTCTTCTTCATTATTATTATTTTAATCATAATTAGTTATGGTTATAATTATTCTATCTAAAAAATAATTATACTATTATTCTATCTTTTATCATATTTGATAGTGATTTGTTTTTGAATAAAATCAACTTAATATAAAGGCATAAAAAATAAATTTCCTCAATTCAATAATTCCCTCAATAGCGTGTCTATCAACACATGGCCCTACTACATCATGTCATTTGTAGGTAAAGATATTTTTAAAAGAGATGACACAATTTATTAGAGAAGAAATATGTTTTAGCTTGAAATTACATAAAATATTTGTAGAGATGTGTGTGATAATATCATGTTATAGAGAGAAGAAGAATGCA
>CM021109.1:6800739-6815735 GCA_007115665.2 Sequoiadendron giganteum
AATATGGATGTTTCTTCATCTGTCTTCTTCATATTCACTGTTCCTTCATCCATTTTCATCTCGAGACATCTCTTCACCATCTTGAGATAACTTCATCCATAAAAATTTAGCATTTCAAGCATTGAAGAAACATTTTGCACTCCATAGTAGCAATCTCTTCACTCTGTCACTTTAATAGAGCAAGCATAGGACAAAACCATTGCAACAAAGGCTTGATTTCCTCTCATTTTCTCCCCCACTAGCCTTGAGCACTTTGGGTGGAGGTTGTAAGCTCCTCACTCATCTTCTCTATTACTTGGTTCAATTACCACATTACTATCTTGTAGTGTTTTAGTGTACTTTTCTTGCAATTCTTTCTTTATTACATTATTTCTACATCGTGGAAAACTTGGTTGTCTATGGAGGCAGAAACACCAAAATAGGGGTCTGACTGAGGCAGACCCATAAACAACCCTTCAACATTTTTCCTTTTTTCTATGTGTAGGTGGAGATATCTTGGAGCGAGCTGGCGAACAAGTTATTATGTGAGATCATCTTCGTCACCCTTTTGGTAATATACTTGCTTTATCATGCATCCATTTATATGTTTCATATTTCATAGTATTATTTTGTTCCCTTAGAAGCCATTAACTAGGCCATTATTTTGTTTCTTAGTGGCTAGACCTTGTCTCCCTGGTTCTCTGGTTGTACGAACACTAGCACACCTGAGAGACACCAGTGTGTTGTATTTTCATCCCAAGACAACGCTTATGTGCTCTGATAGAGAGCTATCTGAGACACAGAGTTGACCCTAAAGACTGGCTTGCCTAGTCTCCTTTCAACTACCGGGTTTGCAGAGTGATCGAAAGACCTCATAGTCCTCATCATTCTCATCTTGCCTATCCTAGCATTCCCTTAAATAGAGGTAAGTTAAGGCAACCTACTTCTCTTAGCCTTTCATGACCTAGGGCCTTGCAGTGGTTATTTCTCCTCTCTTACAACCATTATGGGGGGTATAAGTAGCATATTGGTCTCTTCATGTTCATTTACATATTATGTCAGAACTGAAGACTGAACCACTCACTGCACACAACCATCACATGTGGAAGATAAAATGAAATAATTGTTTCAATCTTGATGTCTTTGGAAATTTTTGGATGCTAAACAACTCGAGTTCACTAAGGAATTTGAGAATTTTTTTCATTGCAACAAAATGGATGAGGCAAAAGGACTCATAGGCCTCCATGTTTTTGAGAATTTGTTGTTTCATATTATGGTACAACAGCTAGAGGTGTGGGATAAGCTTCTTGAGTTGTATGGAAAGGGTGATTAGTTTAGGATCTTGCTACTCGAAGCTGATCTCACTTCTCTCTCTCCAGATGTCTTTCCCACTATTCAGGACTTCCTTACATAGTTCAAGTTGATCTTGTCGCATTTGAAAGGATGTGGTCGTGAAAAAATAGATAAAGAGAGTATCTTCTTGATACTATCTAAGCTACGTGATGTATTTCAAGTATTTTATTTCACCTTCTATTCTACCATGTATGCTATGGGAGATGCTTATCAGATGCCTTCTTTTGACGCGTTTTGTGATTGACTGGCTAGGGAGCAAGCCAAGTTGATACATATGGATGATCTTCCTAAGAGTCATGCCTTGATAGCTCAATATTCCAAGGGCAAGGGTAAGCAGGGATAACTTAAATAAGAAACCCCCCCCCCCACCTTAGCGAAGGTGTAAAATATTAGCAAATCTTTCCTTATATTTGAAAAAATTATTAATTTTCTTGGCGAATCTTTCCTTTTGATTGAAAAAAATATTAATTTTCCTTGCAAATATATGCACATTATTAAATAAATTGTAAAATCCCGATAAATATCAATGAATAATTGGTAAAACTAATAATCACAGTGGTGAAGCCTAACAAATAATCACTAAAATTATTGATTACAATGGCGAATCTCTCCTTTAAAAATTTGCATAGTTGGTCGGTGCAGTTTCCCTATTTGTTTTTTGTTTTTTGTAATATTGAAGTAGGGACCAAGGGGCGACAACCACCAGTGGGACCAAGGGGCAACACCCCTTGCGGGGGTCAAGGGGGCATAGCTCCCTTTTGGGGGTCGAGGAGGCAACGCCCCCTCACGGGTTTCGGGGATGACACACACAGATTAAGTGTTTCTTAAAAATCTCACTTTAAAAGTAAGACTAAATGAAAATTGAAAATGTTACCATCAATTAGCTCTTTAATTAGATGGATGACCTAATATGCATTTTCCTTTTAAAAGGCTTGTTGAGGCCCAAAATATTTTTTAGGCCACACAATTAAAACATATTTTGGGCCTCAACAAGCCTTTTAAAAGGCACATGCGTATTAGGTCGTGGAATCACTTGCAACCATCCAATTAAAAAGATAATCAATGATTTGATGGAAATAAATAAAATCTCTATTAAAGGCTCTAATATCCTTGAAATTAAATGGTTATTTATTATTGTGGCGATATTGCCTCAAAATTAATGGCAGGAATATAATATTACTGATGAATATAATTAATATTTGTAATTATAGTATAAACTACTAGAAAATCAATTCCAATGACACATTTTTCACATGGCGAATCAAATTGGATTTATTAGTTTACAAAATAATGCATAGGCAAATTAATCGAGACAAAATTATTTTTTTGTAAAAACCTGGCGATTCAGTCTTTGTTTTAGCTTGTACTATTCGCCATTTTTGGAGGTCCCGATTTCTATTATTCACCAATTGGAAAAGATTCACCACTAAAGTTTTATTTGAGGGTAAGAATAAGAAGAAGCCTAAGATATATTCTCCTCTAGGTGGTTAGCATCCCTCCAAGCCTAAGTAGAAGAATAATTAGAAGGTTGCACCTCCTCCTTGTTCTAACTCAAGAGAATCATCTTCCAAGTCTAAGAAGAAGAAGGATAATTTTTCCTTTTGTGGAAAGTCAGGGAATAATGATGCACATTGTTTTGTGAGGTTCACATGGAGGAAGTTGTGAGGAAGCACAACATTTCCATGCTAAAGTTTTCTCCCTTGGGAAAATTTCAAGCCCTTGTAGCAAGATTTTTTTCCTCTACCCATGATAGTTGGATTCTTGATTCTGATGCTTCACATCACATGACTCATGATGTGGATCTTCTTAATATTCTCTCTCCAATATTCATACTACTCACATTATAGCTGGGGACTCTTCAAAGATTCCAATTTTAAGGATAAGATTAGTTCAAATGCAGGATGGTTACATTGATGATGTTCTTCTTGTCCCTGATATTTCACAAAATTTGTTCTCCATTTATTAGATTTTTTAGCATGCTGATGGAAGGCTTGTTGAGTTCTCTCCCAGTGATGTGACTATTTGAGAGTTAGAGAATCTTGAGAAGATTATCACTACTGAAATAGTTGATCATAGACCCCATTTGTATAAGTTTGATGGATTTTAGCCTTCATCAGGATAATCCTTTATTGCTCATGCATATTCTATGAGTAAGTTGTGGAACGAGTGGTTTGGGAACCTAAATTATAAATATCTCCAATAGATGAGCACATAGAACTTGGTGATTGGTCTACCTTAAATCTCTTGTTATGATGGGGTTTTCCTAGGTTGTGTACTTGGGAAGCATCATCGAGATCCATTTCTAGAAGGTATGGCTACACATGCTTCGGCTCCCCTTGAGTTGGTGCATAGTGATCTTTTGTAATTTCCCACTCCTTCATTTTTAGGGGCCAAGTATGTGCTCAACTTCATTGATGACTTCTCCTGCCACCCTTGGGTGTACTTTTTGAAGTACAAGGATGAGGTTCTTCATTTCTTCATGAAATTCCTTACATTTATGGAGAAGCAGTTAGGACATTCCCTTCAGAATATTCACATAGATAATCGAGAAGTATTTCCAAACTTCTGCAGTGCTCAAGGTATTCTTCGTCAAAACATAGTGCCATACACTCCTCAACAGAGTGGTGTGGCTGAGCGAAAGAAAAAACCTTATGGGAGATGGCCAATTATATGATCCAGTCTAGGTCCATGGCTCTATATTTTTGGGTAGAGGTTATCAATTGTGCCAACTAAATTAACAACCATATGCCTCACAAGGTAGTGTGAAATATGACTCCTGGTGAGGCTTGGTCTCATGTCAAGCATAAGGTATCCTACTTTACCATATTTGGTAGTGATGCATGGACATTCATTCTAGCAGGTAGGCAGAAAGCAATGGAGAAGAAGAGACAATGGTTCATCTTTGTTGTCTATTGTGAGGATGTGAAGGGTTATTGTTTGTTTGATCCTGTCCTTTAAAAGGTACATTTTCATTATGAAGTTCATTTTGATGAGTCTTTCATTTCGAAGGATTCTCCATCATAGGCCTCTACCTCCCTTCTTCCCAGTTCTTCTTCAAACTATTTTTTGTTTCCTATTGATGATGATGATGTTGTTGATGCTCCTGATGATGGTATTGATATTATTTTTGACATAAATCCATATTCTCCTAAGCCTGCACCCACACAACCTCTTTGGGCTTGCACTCTTCTTAAGGAGGTTCGTTCTCATGTAGGTGATCCCACAATTTCTAGCTACACTCATTCTCAAACTTAAGGTATCAATCTTTTGAGTCATGCAATTTCTATTGATCCTTAGAAGTTTTCAGATGCTTCAAGTGTTCCAGAGTGGGATAGTGCTATGGGTGAGGGATATTCTTCCTTGATGAAGAATCATACTCAAGGGATCTTGTTCCTCTTCCTAAGGGAATAAATTTGGTTTAGCGCAAGTGGTTGTATCATACCAAGTTTGCAACTTATGTTGACAAGTACAAGGCTCATCTTGTGGCTAAGGGGTTTTTTTAGGTTGAGGGAATCAACAATTCAAAGGCCTTTGCTCTTGTCGCCAAGATGGATTCCATTCATCTTGTACTTTCTATTGCTGCATCTCAGGGTTGTTCACTGTATCAGATGGATGTGAAGAGTTATTTCCTGCATTGTGATCTTAAGGAGATCTATATGGAGTAGCCACTAGCACTTGTGCAGGATCCTTCACTTTTTTGCAAGATTTGACATTCATTCTATGGTCTCAAACAAGCCCCTATAGATTGGTATGAGAAGATGGATAGTTTTCTACTTGCTTTTGGATTCACTAGATGCCACTTTGACCCTACAATTTAAATTCAAAGGCATGGAGAGAATCTTCTCGTTCTTGTTCTCTAAGTGAACAAATTGATTCTAATTGGGAGTTCTCCTTCCATGATTAAGGATACTCATAGAGCTTTGATGAAGCGGTTTGATATGACTGACCTTGGTCCTTTGCATTTCTTCCTTAGTCTTTAGATTCATCAATCTTCTATAGGTATTTCTATTTTCCAATAGAAGTATGCTCTTGATTTGCTTCAGATATTGGGATGAGTAACTGCAACCTAGCCCCTGCTCCTTTTTAGTCAGGTGTTGTGTTGTCTTCCAATCGCAGTACTTCGTTAGTGGATGCTACATTGTATTGACAGTTGGTTGGTAGTCTTTTTTACTTGACACAGTCATCCTAATATTTCCTTTATAGTTACTCTTGTCTCCTATTTCTCTCAAGATCCTCATGAGAGTCATTGAAAGGTAGCCAAACGTATCCTACGATACATTTAGGGCACTACATAGTTTGGCATTCATTACACATCGCGTACTACTCAAATTGTGGGCCTCACTTACTCAAATTGGGTTGGTGATGTTGATGATCAGAGGTCTACTTTTGGCTTTGTCTTTTATCTTGGTTTTGGTCCGATTGCATGGTCTTGCAAGAAGAAAACTACTATTGCATTATCATCGATTGAGGCTAAGTATCGAGCTGTTGTGGCTTTGTTGTGATAATTAGAGTGCCATACATATTTATTGCAACCCAGTGGAACATCAACGCACTAAGAATATTGAGATCCACATGCACTTCATTAGGTAGCTCATTTAGGAGGGTGTTATTAGTTTGGACTATTTTCCTATGAAGCAACAAGTTGCAACATCTTCACTAAACCTTTGGAATCTCCTCACTATATTTTTTTGAGATCGATGCTTGGGGTGAAGGAAGTTTTCCTTGGGGGGTCTTGATGATTCCTCATTCTTTTTCTCTTTTTTGTTTTCTCTCATTTGGAGAGGGGCTTTTTCCCATAGGGTTTTTCTTCGTTTCTCTGGTTGTGAGAGATATTTTATTCATTGTAGTTGTACATGGGTCCCTAACATCGCCTTGTTGTTGGGACCCATTTTGCACCTCATATTGCATAATAATATCCCTAAGTTGCTCTTAAGGGGGGGTGTTAGAGTAGTCTTAAGTTTACTTAGGACTTCTAACATTATTAGATAGTTATTATTTAATAATGTTGTTAGGTGTATTTTATTTTTGACCATTGAGGTAGTTCAGGTTGGTTTTTCCCATACCTCATCACACCCAAAATATTAATACCAGGGTTTGTAGATTATTTATCATCTCATATTTTATTCATTCTTCACTCTTGGTGAAATAGCTTCTCTTGTGTTGCTTCTCTCAATCACGTGAAGGTTTCTCTTGGTTTGCAGATGCTCTTGGGTGCTTTTCTCTAAGAAAATATTCAGTAGCAATAAGGATATGTTTATGGACATCAAAGGAATAAGGGTTAATATTACCAATGAAATTGAGTCCCGAAATGGAGAAGGGTCATGAAGTTATAATAGGTTGTAACTCTTAAGAATGAGTATGAACTAGATTGCCATGTTTTTGATAATCCATGTGATTACAAATATATTGATAAGCACCATTTTCCATAATAGGGGCCAATAATATCCTATTCTAAGGAGCTTCTTAGTCAAGGTCATTCCACTAGTGTGTGCCCCAAAAATACCATCATGGAATTCCTTGATAGCCAAGGTGGCCTCATCTAAGTTTAAACAACATAATAGGGTTCCAATATAGCCTCTGTGATGGGTAAGTGCACCAATCTGTGACACAATTTTGATGCCAAATTGAAAAAAAAACCCTTAATAGGCCATATTGTACTCTCCAAATGGGTTTACCATTTGGTGAGCACCAAATGGATTGATTTTTATAATGAGTGAACAAGTGTTAGTTCTCTTTATTTTTGCAATGAATTTTGGAATGCATTTTTCTAAACTCTTTTATTTTCACTTTCTCTTCCAAGGAAACTATATACATGTAGTAAACATTTAAGGATAAGTTTACATTTACATATGGACATTTAATTTCTTATAATTTAAGTTATATTACATGTATATATGCAGGATGTTTGAGAGTGGTTTCAGATCTCTAGGAATTATAATGCAAATTCTAGTTTTTGGAAGATCTTAAAAATTTCAGACTTAGTCAAATTTCAGTAATCAGCAATTCAAATTTCAGTAATCAGGAGGTCAAATTTTAGTAGTCAGCAAGTTATATCAACTTTCTCTCTCCTTCTCTCTACTCTCTATCTATCCACTCCTCTCTCTCTCTATCCCTTTCTCTCTCTCTCTCTCCTCTCTCTCTCTCTCACCCCTCTATCTCCTCCCTAGATCTGCCTCCCCCCTCCCCTCTCTCTCTTTACCTACCTCTCCTTTCATCATTTTGTATCTCACTTATGTATCCCTCCCTAGCTCTTTCCCTCTCTACTCTCTATCTCTCCTCTCCCTCCCTCTGCCTACATCTCTCTCTCACTCTTTATCCCTCTCTTCCCCCACTTTTTCTCTAACTCTCTCCTCTCTATCTCATAATTCTCTCTCCCTCCCTCTCACTCTCCCCTCTCTATCTCACCACTCTCTCTATATCTATCTCTCACACACACAAACCTCTATCTCCATCGCTAACACACCCTCCATTTATCCTTCCCTCTCTACTTCTCTCTATCTCTCTTCTCCCTCCCTCCACTTCTTTTTGTCTCTCCTCCCAATCTCTCTCACTATTGTCCCACGCTCCCTCCCCCTCTTTCTCTCTCAATCGATATTTTTCTCTATCTCACCATTCTCTCTCTCACTCACACACACACCTCTATCTCCCTACCTCTCCCTACCCTCTCTAATCTTTATCTCTCCTCTCGCTTTCCCTCTCTATACATACCTCTCCCTCCATCAATCTCTCTCTCCATCCCTCTCTATCTCAATTATGCCTCCTTCCCTACCTCTTTCCCTCTCTACTCTCTATCTCTTCTCTCCCTTCCTCTACCTAACTCTCTCTTTGTATCTCCATCCCTCTCTTTCTCTCTCACTCTCTCCTCTCTATCTCACCATTATATCTATCTCTACCTATCACCCCCTCCTCTCTAAATCACCATTCCCTCTCTCCCAGTTTCCCTCCTTCCATCTCACTCCCTCCTCTCTTATTCACCATTCTATCTCTATCCCACTTTCCCTAATTCCCTCTCTATGTCTCACTTATCCCTTTCTACCTCTCCCTCCCTCCAACCTCCCTCTCTCTCTTTATCTCTATTTCTTATTCTCTCCTTACCTCTCTACTCTCTATCTCACCACTCTCTCCATTTCACTCTTCCTCCTTCCATCTCTCCCTCCTATCCATCCCTCTCTCCTTTGCTCTCTACCTACCTCTCCCTCACCCATATTTCTCTCTTACTCTATCCTTCCCTCTCTACTCTATATCTCTCCCCCCTTCCCTTTCTAATCTATTTATCTCTCTCCCTCTCAAACACACTCACCTCTATCTCCTCCTTTCCTCTCTATCTATCATCTCTCTCTACATCTCCTTCCCTATATATTAATCTTTATCTCCCCTCTCCCTCCATCTCTCTCTCTCTCACACAAACACACCTCTATCTCCTCTCTACTTTTCCCTCCCTCCCCTCTCTAATTCTCTCTATCTCTCCTCTCTCTACATCTCCTACCCTCTCTACCTATATTTATCTCCCCTATCCCTTTTTTTACCTACCTCTCCCTTCATCACTCTGTATCTCACCTATGTTCCCCTACCTACCTAGGGTTGAGGTATTAAGGGTCAAGGGTTGATGGTTTAATTTATAGGGTAGAGGGTAGAGAGTTTGAGGGTTGAGGGTTGAGGGTTGAGGGTAGAGGGTAGAGGGTAGAGGGTTTAAGGGTTGAGGGATTAAGGGTTGAGGGTTGAGGGATTAGGGTATATAGTTTACTTGGGTTTAAGGGTTAAGGGTTGAGGGTATAGGGTTAATGGTAGAGGGTATTGGGTTTAGGGTAGAGGGTATCGGGGTGAGGGTTGAGTGTTTAAGGGTTTAAGGGTTGAGGTATTAGATTAGAGAGGGAGGGAAGGATGGGGGGAGAGATGTAGGGAGAGATGGAGGGAGAAGTGAGATAGAGAGAAGGAGAGAAGAGGAGAGAGGGATAGAGATATATGAGGGTTGAGGATCTAATGTATAGGATAGAGGGTTGAGAATTGAGGGTATAGGATTGATGGTTTATGGTATTGGGTTGAGGGTAGAGGGTAGAGGATAGAGGGTTGAGGGTAGGCGGTAGAAGTCTTTAGGGTTTAGGGTTGAGGGTAGAGAGTTTAGGTATAGGTTTAAGGGTATATGGGTGAAGGATTAGTGTTCAGGGTCTAATGTATAAGGTAGAGGGTATAAGGGTTTAAGGGTTGAGGATTAAGGGATTAAGGGTTGAGGGTTGAGGGTTGAGAATTGAGGGTTAAGGGTTTAAGGTTTGAGGGTCAAGATTTTAAGGATGAGGGTAGAGGGTTGAGGGTATAGGGTTGATGGATTAGGGTTCATGGTCCAACATATAGGGTACAGGGTATAGGGGTTGAGCTTTTAGGGTTAAGGGTTTAGGATTGAAGTTATAGGGTTGAGGGATGAGGGTTTAAGGGTTAAGGGTTGAGGGATTAGGGTAGAGATTTTAATTGGGTTTAAGGGTTTAAGGGTTGAGGGATTAGGGTTGATGTTATTGGGTTGGGGGTAGAGGGTAGAGGATTTATAGGTTTAGGATTTAAGTGTTGAGGGTTGAGGGCTTAGGGTATAGGGTTGACTATTCAAGGTTTTAAGGGTTGAGGGTATAGGGTTGAGGGATTAGGGAAGAGAAGGTGGGATGGAGGGAGGGAGAGATGGAGGGAGATTTTTGAGAGAGAGAGGGATGAAGTAGGAGAGAGATAGAGGTTAGATGTTTAAGGGTAGAGGGTAGAGGGTTTAGGGTTTAAGGGTTAAGGGTTTAGGTTTTAGGGTTAAGGGGAGAGGGGAGAGAGATAGGTTAGATAGAGAGAAGTAGAGAGAAAAGTTGGGTGAAAGGAAGAGAGAGGGAGAGAGAGATGTGGAGAAAGAGAGGTGAGATAGAGAAAAGTAGAAAGGGAAGGAGAGAGAGGGAGATAGAGAAAATTAGAGAGGGAGGGAGGGAAGGAGAGAGAAGTGAGATAGAGAGAACTAAAGAGGGAATGAGGGAGAATGGCAAGATAGAGAGTAGAGAGGGGAGGAGAGAGAAATGGAAGCAAAGACTGAGAGAGAAAGAGGGGAGAGGGTGGGAGAGAGGTATAGGTAGGTATAGAGAGAGAAGATATAGAGAGTGGAGAGAGATATATAGAGATAAAAGGAGAGGGATGGGAGATACAAAAATGTAGAGAGGGAAGGAGGGATGGAGATAGATATTGGAGAGGGAAGGAGAGAGAGATGGACATGTAGAGACATAGTTCTTGAGCTCAAAGAAGATATTGTTAGATAAAGGGATGGATATAGTGAGAGAGAGAGGTCTAGAGAATAAGAGATGAAAATGAGTGAGATAGAGAGAGAAACATGAAATTTGACCTCCTGAGTACTAAAATATGACCTCTTGATTATTGAAATTTGACTAAGTCTAAAATTTTTAAGATCTTCCAAAAACTAGAATTTCCATTATAACTCTTAGAGATCTGAAACCACTCTCAAACATCCTGCCTATATATACATGAAATATAACTCAAAGTATAAGAAAGTAAATGTCCATATGTAAATTTCAACTCATACTTAAATTTTTATTTCATGTATATAATTTCCTTGATAGAGAAAGTGAAAATCAAGTTATGTGCAAACATGCATTCCAAAAGTCATGAATGACATTTGGCGCTCACCAAATTTGGTGCATAGCAAATGAAGCAGCCCATTTGGCATGTGCCAAACAAGTTGCATTGGGAAATACCAACCCTTTGGGTTGGATTTTTCATTGGGCATCCGAACCAACGGTTTGGACAACCATTTCATGAAAATGACGTGATTTTTTGAAAGGGTGCCAAATTTTTTCATATTTTCGTTCACGCTCCTCATCTCATTTGCACGTATTTCAATGCAAGTTTTTAAAAAAACCGTGATAGCATTAACCTATCTCTTAGCTATATACATATATAATTATTTTTTCATTTTGATTTAGTTAAGGTTTTGATCCATGGATTCTATTGTAAATTCCTGCGTTTTTGGTCAAAAACCAACATGTACTTCTATCCCTCAACCCTCAACCCCTATACCATCTTAATCCCTCAATCCCTATACCCTCTTAATCCCTCAACCCCTCAACCATTAAACCCTAATCCCTCAACCCCTATACCCTCTTAATCGCTCAACCCTCAACCCTTAACCCTTAAACCCTAATCCATCAACCCCCATACCCTCTTAATCCCTCAACCCTTAAAACCTAATACCTCATCCCCTATACCCTCTTAATCCCTCAACTCTCAATCCTCAACCCTTAAACCCTAATCCCTCAACCCCTATACCCTCTTAATACCTCAACCCTCAACCCTTAACCCTTAAACCCTAATCCATAGAGACAGAGAGAGAGAGAGTGAGAGAGAGGGAGGGAGAGGGAATGCGAGGGAGAAACCTAAGAGAGAGGGAGAGGGAGAGAGGGTGGGACGGAGACAAAGTGGGAGAGAGAGGCGGGACGGAGATACCTAAGAGAGTAGGAGACGAAGGGAGTGAGAGAGAGAGGCTTGAGAGATAGAGAGGGGGTGAGAGGGAGAGGGAGTACTCAGGATAAAGGGATTCGAGAGAGATGGAGGGGGTGGGGGGAGATACATGAGATAGATGGAGAGAGAGAGTGGGAGGGAGAGAGAAAGGGAGAAAGATAGAGGGAGTGAGAGAGAGAGAGAGGATGTGGGAGAGAGATAGAGGGAGTGAGTGAGAGAGAGAGAGAGAGAGGATGTGGGAGAGAGATATAGGGAGTGAGTGAGAGAGACAAAGAGAGGCTTGAAAGAGGGAGAGACTTGAGAGACAAAGAGGGAGAGAGAGACTTGAGAGAGAGAGAGGGAGAGATATTGGGAGAGAGATATAGGGCATGAGAGAGAGAGGGAGAGGTGGTGGGAGGGAGATAATTGAGAGAGATGGAGAGGTAGACATAGATAGATAGAGGGAGTGAGATAGGGAGGGAGTGGAAGCAACATAGAGGGAGTGACTGTGAGAGGGAGAGGGGGTAGGAGGGTGAGACTCAAGACAATGAGAGAGAGGGAGAGGGGGTATGATGAAGATACTTGAGAGAGAGAGAGGGAGAGAGACAAAGTGGGAGAGAGTGAGAGAGAGGGAGTGGGAGAGAGAGAGAGAGGGAGTGTGTGTGTTTGTTAGAGAGAGGGGGGGTGGAGATACCCAAGAGAGAGTCGAAGAGAGGGAGAGAGATAAAGTGAGTGAGAGAGAGGGAATGGGAGAGAGATAGAGGGAGTGAGTGAGTGACATACCTAAGAGAGGGATTAGGGTATAGAGATTAATTGGGTTTAAGGGTTTAATTGTTGAGATATTAGGGTTGAGATTATTGGGTTGAGGGTAGAGGGTAGAGGGTTTAATGGTTTAGGATTTAAGGTTTGAGGGTTGAGGGTTGAGGGTTGAGGGTTGAGGGTTGAGGGTATAGGGTTGAGTGTTTAAGGTTTTAAGGGTTGAGGGATTAGGGAAGAGAAGGTGGGATTTATGGAGGGAGAGATGGAGGGAGAAGTGAGATAGAGATAAGGAGAGAAGAGGAGGGAGGGACAAAGATAGACGAGGATTGAGGATCCAATATATAGGGTAGATGGTTGAGATTCGAAGGTATAGGGTTTATGGTTTAGGGTATTGGGTTGAGGGTATATGATTTAAGGGAGATGGGAGAGAGATAGATGGATTGAGTGAGTGAGAGAGAGACCTGAGAGAGGGAGAGGGGGTAGGATGGAGATACTTGAAAGAGAGAGAGAGGGAGGGAGTGGGAGAGAGACAGGAGGAGGGAGGGTTAAGGGTACAGGGTAGAGGGTTTAATGGTTTAGGGTTTAAGGGTTTAGGGTTTAGGGTAGAGGGGAGAGAGATAGAGGGATTGAGTGAGTGTGTGAGAAAGAGAGACCTGAGAGAGGGAGAGGGAGAGAGGAGGTAGGAGGTAAATTCTTGAGAGAGAGAGGGAGAGAGTGGGAGAGAGATAGAGGGTAGAGGGTTAAGGGTAGAGAGGAGAGAGAGAGAGAGAGAGAGAGAAGGTAGAGATATTGAGAGAGAGGAGGAAAGGAGGGAGAGAGTAATAGGTATAGAGGGACAAATAGGTAGATTGAAGTAGATATGAAAGAATAGATAGAGGGAGAGGTAGGGCTGGAGAGAGAGGTGAGAAAAAACAAAGAGAGGTATAGGTAGATAGAGGTGGGAGGATATAAAGAGAAGTAGAGGGTAGAGTTAAGGGTAGAGGGTAGAGTTTTTAAGGGTTTAAGGGCTAAGGGTTTAGGGTTTAGAGTTAAGGGTAAAGGAGAGAGAGATATAGGGAGTTAGTGAGAGAGAGAGAGAGGGAGTGGAAAATCAATAGAGGGTAGAGGGTTAAGAGTTAATGGTAGAGGGTAGAGGGTAGAGGGGAGAGGGGAGAGAGATAGAAGGAGTGAATGAGTGAGAGAGAGACCTAAAAGAGGGAGAGGAAGTAGGAGGGAGAGACTTGAGAGAGAGAGAGGGAATTGGAGATAGATAGAGGGTAAAGGGTAGAGGGTAGAGGGTTTAATGGTTAAGGGTTAAGGATGGAAGGGAGATAGATAGAGAGAGTGAGTGAGAGAGAGACTTGAGAGAGGGAGATGGGGTAGAAGGGAGAGACTTGAGAGAGAGAGGGGAAGGGAGTTGGAGAGAGATAGAGGGTAGAGGGTAGAGGGTAGAGGGTATATTTTTTAAGGGTTTAGGTTTTAAGGGTTAAGGGTTTAGGGTTTAGGGTTAAGGGTATAGTGGAGAGAGATAGAGGGAGAGAGAGAGAGAGGGAGGGAGTGGGAGAGAGATAGAGGGTAGAGGGTAGAGGGTAGAGGGTTAAGGGTAGAAGGGAGAGAGATAAAAGGAGTGAGTGAGAGAGAGATACCTAGCAGAGGGAGAGGGGGTAGGAGGGATAGACTTGATAGAGAGAGAGGAAGAGAGGGAGTGGGAGATAGATAGAGGGTAGAGGGTTAAGGGTATATTATAGAGGGTTTAACGGTTTCGGGTTTAAGGGATAAGGTTTTTGGGTTTAGGGTTTAGGTTTAAAGTTAGAGGGGAGAGAGATATAGGGATTGAGTGAGTGATCGAGAGACCTAAGAGAGAGGGGGGTAGGAGGGAGAGTCTTGAGAGAGAGGGGGATGAGGGAGAGTCTATATATCTCCCCTCCCTCTCTCTCTCAAGTCTCTCCCTCCTACCCCCTCTCCCTCTCTCAGTTCTCTCTCTCCGAGTCACTCCCTCTATCTCTATTCCCTCTATCCTAAACCCTAAACCCTTAACCCTTAAACATTGAACCCTCTACCCTCTACCCTTAACCATCCCACCCTCTTTCTCTCTCCCAAGTCTCTCTCTCCTACCACCTCTCCCTCTCTTAGGTATCTATCTCTCACTCACTCACTCCCTATATCTTTCTCCCCTCTACCCTTAACCCTTAATCCTTTATCCTTAACCATTCAAACCTAAACCATTAAACCCTTTTACCCTCTACCCTTAACCCTAAACCCTAAACCCTAAACCCTAAACCCTCTACCCTATACCCTTAACCCTCCCTCCCTCTATCTCTCTCCAACTCCCTCCATTCCTCTCTCTCTCTCTCAACCCTCTCCCTCCTACCCCCTCTCCCCCTATCCCTCTCTTAGGTCTCTTTCTCAGTCACTCCCTCTATCTCTCTCTCCTCTACCCTTAAGCCTAAACCATAAAA
>CM021109.1:6815835-6830835 GCA_007115665.2 Sequoiadendron giganteum
AGATTTGGCGTGCCGGGGTCCCAGATAGGGGCAGTCGAGTGCATAGATGGGATAGTCGCCCTCGACCCCCGAGAGGGGCCCTCGTCCCATATATTACCCCATAGTGGGGTGAGTGTAGATAGGGATAGGTGACTATAGAGAGGGCCTATCTATCTATTCGATCTACCGCCATATACAGATAGAAAGGGTGCCTAGCCCCCATATAGAATAGAGATAGGGGCCTCGTATTGCCTATTTGCCCGTCGCCATATACTTAGAATCTAGAATCTAGGATCTCGTCTATTAATCTCCCGGGCCATGGAAAAATAGGCTGCCTATGAACCGGGGCCTACGCCCTTCTATATACTGGGGTGGGCTGTTCCCCACTTTTCATCTGATCCCAACGGCCTACGAAATGAATGGGCAACTCCCAACCCACCCGGCCCCCAACTATCTATTATTGGCCGGGCCCGGGGGCCGGGTGGGTGGGAACTATAGGGTTTATTGCCCGCATATTTCAATATGGGTGGCCCAGCTGTAGGACCCCGCATATTGAATAGTGGCCCCAGGGACAAAGGGGTTGAGTCCGCCAGCGGCCCGCCTCTATACTGTGCCAATGCCAATGCCAATGAGACTCTAGGGCTATCCCTATCGTGCCAATGCCAATGGGACTCTAGGGCTATCTCTATCTCTATCTCCACTCCCCTTAGAATAGTAGGGGCCTTAGAATAGTAACCAACCCCACCATCCAAGGCCCCAACCCCACCGACCAAAGCCCCACCCCCCGATATAGTAGTTGGGGTTGACCCGCAAAGGAATATAGGTCGGGGAACTATGATTCCCTCCCACCCGAATGAACAGGGCTTCGCCTAAATTCCGACCATATATGCCTTACCCACCGACCTAAAGTAACCCAACCCCACCGACCATGCCCTTCGGGACCGACCTAGCCCTTCGGGACCGACCATACTCGCCTTAGGTTGGTCCCGAAGGGCATGGTCGGTGGGTAAGGCCTGCCTTCGGCAGCCGACCATATTGGCAACTACTATAGCGGGGGCAGGTGGGGTCTGCAAATATTAGTGGGGTCCGCCGCTGCGGGTGGGAGTTATAGTTCCGCCAATCAAACTATATACTGCACTCGACCCCCTCTACTCGTATATATATGGGGTCGAGGAGCCCTCTATATTCTCTGGGGGCATTTATGCAGGTGCCTACTCTGCTGTATCGGGGGGGATAGAGGATTGGATTTAGGAGATCAGTCTGGATGGACTATCTATGATCTATAACCAACCCATTGACAGGTGTTCTACTACATAGTATCGATCGAGTGGTTCCCGAATCTCTATGATTGGCACAACTTTCATAAGTAGGGCTACTCTATATAGCGGGTCGCCCTACTCTGTATAGCGCATCACCGCGCCCATACACATAGATGCATCGGTCCCGATGAACCGCTGTTCATATCGGAGGCCTATATCTATAGGGGCATCTGTAATGGGAAGCCGATTCATCAGCATCAGCCCTATCGGAACTATGGGGAGTTAGTTGGGAGCCGATTCATCGAGCTTCAGAAGTGGGGAGCAACTATAAGTCCCACCCACCCGGAAGTCGGTTGAGTGACCCAGCCCCATGGAGATATAGAGGGGAGGGCGCCAACCATTGATCCATATGCCTCGCTAATCGGAGGAGATTCCTCTCCTCCCCCGAATAACTCTAGATAGAAACCCGAACTATATATATCGCGATAGGAACTCGGGGCCGGGCCGGGGACTATCGCCACTGCTATCGGCTGAACTGCCATCATCGACACGGAACCAGGCCGAACTGCAAGGGATGGAATCCGTCGCCCCACTGGCACGAATCCCCGGCATTCCGGCATCCCGGCATCCCGGCCCATTAGACTCGGCTCGGCGCTCGGGGTGGGGGGGAGAGATTAAGTTCCGTTTGGGCGTTTCGGTCACCCTAGATTCTAGAGAGCGGCCATCTCGTTGTTGGCTGACTATCCATGGTCAAATCAATATCGACTCAACTAAGTATTTCTCATCTATCATCAATTGAGTCCCCCTATCCCTATCTATATATGGGGCGAGGAGGCCTCTCCGAGATAACGAGCTATATGTATAGGCTGTCGGCGCGAGGGGCATAAATGCCATTGCCATATATAGAGAGGATAGGGGCTTCTCGATATAGATCCTCCCCGAGCAGAACCCCTATGAATTGGAATTGCCCTTTATACCTATCTGCTGTCGGCGCCCTATGACCCATTCATTACCCGATGTAGTTAATAGAGGGCCGGCCATCTAGATATGCGGGGCCTCCCACCCCGAACATGTTACGTATAGATGCGCCCTGAACGTTTCTTATGGCCGATAGAAGTTTCTGAAGCCAGAGTCTATACGTTTCATGCCCAATAGGCCCCCGGGTGGGCCATAATGTAGTTAGGGCCCTGGTTATGAAAATAAGCACCTATCCGCACCAACCCCACCACCCGGCGCTTCGCGACCCGCTATAGTAGTTGCCAATATGGTCGGCTGCCGAAGGCAGGCCTTACCCACCGACCTAGGGGCCACCAACCCCACTATCCTAGGCCCCAACCCCACCACCAGCGCTTCGGTGAAGACCGCCCAGCCCTGCTTTCATCGGGACCGACCCCCCTACTATGGCAAAGGGGCCTCAGGTCGGTCCCGATGAAAGCAGGGCTGGTCGGTCCCAACCCCACCGATGAACCTGCGCTTCGCCATTCCCGACCAGGCTCCGCCACTACCCAGGCTCCGCCACCGATGAACCTGCGCTTCGCCATTCCCGACCAGGCTCCGCTCAATTCCGACCAGGGCTTCTTTCTCAGGGGGGGAGGGAATTTGAGCTATATCCTCCCACGAAAAGGCGAATATGGTCGGTCCTGCACGAAGGGCCCTCCCTTCACTATATCTCCCACCCAACCCCGGTGGGGTTGAGGCGCATCAACAATAATCTACCTCCCTGCAGGGGGGGCCTCCCACAAGAATAATCTACCTCCCGGGGGGGGCCCGGTAGCGAAGCGCAGGGTGGTGGCGGAGCCTGGGTGGTGGCGGAGCCCAGGTTCATCGGTGGGGTTGGTAATTAATGTACGCCTGCTAGAGTACGGGGCTAGCGGGCAACTATAGGGAGGGTGGCCCCTACTATTCTATAGGCTAGTTGGTGGGTGGTTATTCTAGCAGGCTAATTAATGAACGGGTGGGTGGGAACTCTAGTGGAGGTAGATTAATGCGGGCCCCGGTGAACCCTTAGAATAGTAGGGCGGCAACGGCTATCCGGGGTTGGGTGGGAATTGTAGTGGCATCTACCTCTTGATTAATCAGTGAAAAGGCGAACCCCACCGGCCCCTCTTCATGAATGCCGCCTGCTAGAATAAGGAGGTAGATTATAGAAGCGGGAGGCCCGATTATTGTTGATACGCAACTACTATAGCGTTTTGGCTTGCTAGTATAAGCTAGAGGTTGCCCTACTATCTATTCACCTGCGCTTCGCGACCGACCCCCCTAAAATTCTATGGGGCCCTACTATTCAACTAGAATGGGGGGTGGGGGGGGGCCCCCCCGGGAGGTAGATTCTAGAAGTGGGAGCCCTTAGAATTGTAGGGGGCGGGTGGGGGGGAATTCTAGTGTTACGTATAGAATCTGGCCGCCTTTAGAATAGTAGGGCTGAAGGGTGGGATAGTAGGAAGGGCAACTATTCTTTTTTTGGGGGGGGGTGGGCCCCTACCATTTTCGCCCACCCCCCCGCTGAATAGTAGGGCTGGCATGTTACGTGAATGACCAAGTTTTGAATTAGGGGAGTTGAAGTTGGTGGATAGAGGAGGGTGGGAAGGTAGATCCGTGGGATCGTGCTTTCCCTCAACTCTCTAGAGGGTGGGAAGCTAGATCCGCCCGGTATTGCTTTAGTGGGGTCGTGCTTTCCCTCAACTCTCTAGAGGGTGGGTGGAAGCTAGATCTTGCTTTAGTGGGATCTTGGTCTTTCCAACCGTTTTCTCTATCCAACAACTTCAACTCCCAAGCATCGGGGTACACCGTTTCACCGCGTGGTATATTTGAAGTTTACTTCGGGCCTTGCCGACAAACGATAGCCGAGCAAGGGGGCCGCTGTAGGACTATCCCCCTTGGCGTTCACCACCTACCAATTGGGGTGGGGGAGTCGCGTTCGCCCTACAGCTATTCAGAGATCAGGAAGGAGTCGAACCTGAACGGAGGCCACCGAGGAATTGAGATGAAACTATACGTAATAGAGGTCGGTGGGGTCAAACGAATAGGTCGGTGGGAGACAGTCCGGACCGTCCAATTAGAAAGAATGGTTGGTGGCGATTGGAGGTTGAAAGTTAAGGAGTTCAATTCAGAGAAGTCCTTTCCCTTTTCCTCTGCCTGCCTGCCTGGGTGGGGTATTTTCCTCTGCCTGCCTGGGTGGGGTATTCTTATCTGCCTGCCTGGGGCTGCCTGCCTGGGGTAAATAAAGAAATCCCTTTGGGCTAACTAATAAAGTTGGGCTAACTAGTTGGGCTAACTGGCTAACTATAGTCTGAAACATGCATGGTTGTAGAAGGCTAGTCCCAGGATCACTAGTAGCAGGAAAGGTATAAGGATCACTAGTAGCAGGAAAGGTAGGTGACCGGTGATGGATTCAAGGGGGCAGTACCTCGACCCACATCCTCGCAAGGGAGTTGGGTCCAAGCCCTATGTACCTCGACCCACATCCTCGCCGCCATATATTATATATTGGCTGGCCATATATTCTCTATTGAAGTAGTAGTCCCACTATATTGAAGTAGTAGTCCCACTATATTGAAGTAGTAGTCCCACTTCCCACTATATTGAAGTAGTAGTCCCAGATCGATATTGAGAAAGATTGGAATAACTGCCGAAGATTGGAGATTGAGTTGATTTCATTGATCGAGTCAAAATACGAAGATTGGAGATTGAGTTGATTTCATTGATCGAGTCAAAATAGCACCAGCCTACGCACCGTCAAAATAGCACCAGCCTACGCACCGGTTTATTCACCACCAGCAGGAGAGGCAGCAGAAGAGCCAACACCGGATACAGGGGAAAAGGTAGCTAGAGCAACGGAGCTAGAGGCAGATGAGCAACGGAGCTAGAGGCAGATCCTTCAGTTGCAGCTTGAGATTGAGTAGACCCAGCACCAGAAGCACTTGAGATTGAGTAGACCCAGCACCAGTTGCAGCTTGAGATTGAGTAGACCCAGCACCAGTTGCAAAGGGCATAAGGCCATAGGTAGATCTAGTTCCAAATCCATATATAGATCGGCTAGTTCCAAATCCATATATAGATCCTCCAGCAGCAAAGGTAGTACCAGCAATAAAAGCAGCGGAGGCAGATGCAGTGGTTTCAGAAGCCATTGAGGCAAATGCAGTGGAAGAATAAAAGCAGCGGAGGCAAATGCAGTCAGAAGAATAAAAGCAGCGGAGGCAAATGCAGTGGTTTCAGAAGCCATTGAAATTGATCCAGTAGAGACAAAGGCGGCGGCTTAAACAGCACTCCTTCCGGGTCGAGATACAGAAGCTACCGTTTTGCCATCATAGGCGGGGGCCATCTAAGAAAGCAGCATCTCGCCTAGCATCTTCACTGGTTCTAATCTCGCCTAGCATCATCTTCACTGGTTCTAATCTCGCCTAGCATCTTCACTGGTTCTAGCTTTTTGTCTAGCATCCCTCCCCTGTTCCGACAGCATTAGTATATATTTCTATGCCGATACCACTAGATATGCCGACCAAGTACCAAGTGTATATTTCTATGCCGATACCACTAGTTCATCATAGAGGTGCTCCTAGCCAGCAGATATTAGGTGTTACCACTTGCGATGGAACTCTATATGGAAATGTTCTAGCAACTGCAACTGGGTATTTACCACTTGTTGGTGTTCTAATATTCAATGGCCCACCAAGAAAGGCAATGGTGTTCCTGGTTGCTTGGTTCAGGCATTATGAGAAAGGTTGCTTGGTTCTAGAATTATGTGGTAGTGTTCCTCTACAGTGCATTAATACATGTTCTTAGTCAAGTCATAGATAGCTTTAGTAGCACCAATTTCAATAGTTCAGTAGCACCAATTTCAGTAGCATTTCACCCCGATCCAGTTTAAGGTGTAGAAGCAAAGCCATAGAGGTATAGACATTTGACCCAAAACCAGCAAAAGATCCATCCAGTTTAAGAGAAGCAAAGGCGGAGGTATAGACATTTGATCCATCACCAGTGAATGTACCAGTGCGAGTTATCGCTTCCTCGCCAGTGCGAGTTTTTGCTTCCCCGCAAGTCAAGTCATAATCAGGATCTGCACATGTTTCTATGCTTAGACTTGCCCCAGACGTATCCATCAATTGATACCGATACATCTATATTTTTATCTGCAACACATCTCATCTCTATCAGTAGCCTAGCCATTTTTGATCATAAACTCTTGCGGAGGCGGCACACCCCCTCTTGCTTTTTCTAGGGGGGTTCTTTCTATAGCGCGTAGTATTTGAAGAGAACCCGCCGCTCTATCCCTTACCCTAGGAGGGAATGCACCCCCAGTCCTCCTACTTTGGATCTAAGGTTGGAATAGAGGCAGGTGACTAAGTAGTTTACCTGGAACCACTAGCGCAAAAGCAAGCATTTGCACCAGCACCAATTTGAGTAACATCTGCCTATGCATGTTCCTACATTGACATATGTTCCAGATCCAGTTGATGATGCCACCGGTTTAAAAATAGGTAACTGCTAGGCTACATCTCTGGCTTGGTCAGGATAACTTGCTCCAGTTGAAGCAGATCCAAATGCATAACCAATTAGTGATCGAGATGGAGTTGATCCAGATTCAATAGTGATCGAGGCATAACCAATTAGTGATCGAGATGGAGTTGACCAAGATTCAGTTGACCAAGATCGATATGCAGTTCCACCCGTTGAAGTTGATGGACTATTGATGGACATTTAAGTTGATGGACTATTGATTGACTATTGCTATAATTGAAGTTGATGGACTATAAGAAGAAGTTTCTCTGGGGGTGTATAGATAGGACCTCCCTCCTTTAGTTAGGATAGTGACGTTGATCTACTAGTGAATGCGCCAATCCCAGATTCACTTTTAGATCCTCCAAGTGCAAAGCCTTTTAGATCCTCCAAGTGCAAAGCTAGTTGATTTAGTGGACCGAGTGAAAACAATTGATATAGTTGACCGCAGCCGAAGCTATTGATCTTGTTGATCCACTGGCAAAAGCACATGTTGCATTTTACCTCGAGATGATCGAGATGAAGCAGCAATGATTGACCTTGTTTTAGAACCACCTATTTATTGACCTTGTTTTAGAACCTATTGAAGTAGTAACTTACCCAGCCATCAGTAGTAACTTACCCAGCCAGTAGTTTAAGTTGATCTTGTTGCAGTAGTTTAAGTTGATCTTGTTGTTTATTCATAAGCTATTGAAGTACCAGTAGCTAAGGCAATAGAGGCATGGGCAACGGTTTCTCCATAACCACCAGTTGAACCGGTTGAACCTTGACTATTCCGATCAAACCCTGGCCTACTCCGCCGTATATAGGATCAAAGGTGAAGGTTCCATTTCCTGAAGCATCAAAGGCGAAGGTTCCATTTCTTGAAGCCAGGCATACATATACCAGCCAGGTGTACACATCCAGGTCCTATGGATTCATTTGATCGAGTGGATTCAATAGCTTTCCCATATCGAGTGGATTCAGTAGCTTTCCCATCAGTGTAAGCATCCCTCCTTGTTCCTATGGTATGCATATGTGTCAGTCGTGGTATGTGCTAGCTCCGGTATAGGTGTCAATACATAACCCACAGTTGACCAAGTTGATTCACCTATTTAATAACCTGACCAAGTTGATTCACCTATTTAATAACCATAGGATGGCAGAAGTAATAGGGGCAATTGATCGAGATGGAGAACCTACATAGGCAGATCTAGATTGAGATGATCTAGTTAGGTAGATCCAGATTGAGATGATCTAGTTTCTGCATTCCCCCGCCTGCACTAGATTCCTAGTTGGACCTGCACTAGAAAGAACCAAGTAGGGGTAGGGTTTTGCTTGATGCCAAATCCAATTTGAGATCCTTTAGTCGCATAACCTATTGAAAATAAGCATATCTGTATGCTCTAGTCATAGTTCCATCAATTGAAGATCCACATGCAGATCATCCATCCATTTAAATGCGTTTTTCCAAGAACTAATTGAAATGTGTTTTTTCGCGTCTACTTAGCTTAGCCTATGTCCTACTTAGCCTATGTCCTATTCTTTTTCACTTAGACTATGTCCTCTTCTTTTTATGTACATGCCTAAGTATTGCTCTATCTACGTCCACCCCCAGCCATGTTTGGCACAATTATATAGGTAGGGGCCCCACCCCCAGCCGCCATGTTTGGATTACGCTCCTAGTGTTCCATGCTGTAATGACTAGTAGCTCCGTGGTATTAGTCTATCGATAATTGTAGTAGCTTAGGAGCTTAAGGTAGGAGTAGCTATGTGGTAGGAGCTTACTATGGTAATGGTATGTGTATGAGTTTGCTTGCTATGGTAATGGTATGTGTCTCAATCTGCTAGGTGTAGTGCATGATGGTCTTAGTATGCTAGGTGGAGTAGCTCTTTCTTAGCTAGGTGGAGTAGCTCTTCCTTAGCTAGGTGGAGTAGCTCTTCTGTTGGTAGGTCCTAGTCTGCTTGATGAGCATAGGTCCATTTTAGTCGATTTCTAGTTGTTAGTGATACTGGCCAGATTATCTACATGACAGCCGTTAGAATTCCCCCCCACCCGGGTTCACTAGCATTACTTTCCCTCTGTGGGTGGATGGGACTTTCCCAACGAGTTGATCTCCCTCCTTCTCTGGGTGGGAGGCAAGTCCAATGAAATGTAGTTGAATTCTGGTTACCAGTCCTTCCGATTGAGTTATAGGTTACGGTAGATGTCGTTGCCTCCTAGTTAGGGTAGGCTCCATGACCAACGGCTAGATAGGTGATGTTTTAGAGCCACCCATAGGCAAGAGGAAGTATAGTTCTCCATCCTTCACTGGCCCAATCCAAGAAAGGAAGGAAGGCAAGCTGGACCATCGATTCTCTTTTTAGCGAGAAATGAGCTAACTACTTTGAGAAACGAGGGATAGTTCTCAAGCTGGACCATCCTTTTTGATTGGTCGGTGCGTTGAAGGAAAGTGAGGAGTCTCTTCTCCATCTGAAAGAAAGTAGTTTATTAGGCCCATGCTTTCTTTCTTTCTTTCTACTAGTGATGCAGCTTGGTCTGGATCTCGCCATCTCTGTGCTTGTGGAGTAGAATTCTTTCTTTCTTTGCATCGAGTTCAATTCATTGGACTTGGTTGGGCTCACTAGAGTCAATCTGGTGAGGGCAGGCTCTTTCTTTCTTGTCCCCTGCTCAAAACCACCCCATAGGAATGGTAGCTGATTAGAAACCTGACTCCGGCGCTATGCCCATACTTCATTAATGAGGAGCCCAATAAAGAGGATAATGAACCGGCAGGGAGTTCAAGAAAGTCAAATTATCCATCCCTGAACCCCCTAACATTCTTTTGCCCATTCGAGCTACCGTGGATGTGTCCCTCCATCCTGAACTTCCATCTGCTTGCTTCTCAGTGTTCAACTCATTTACCTCACCTATAACTCCCTCCCACCCACCTCCCACCCACTCCAGTCATTCATTAGGGTGGGTGGTCAACTCCCCCTACTATTCTAATGGGCGATGGGTAGTCGTTCATTATCCAGAGAAGGTGGTTGGGCATCCTTCACTTCCATGAGGGTAGGAGTGAAAGCATGCTCAAGCTAGATGTCGTTGAGGACTGAGCACCTGCGTAGGGACTTAGTTTAGTTCTAGTTTGGCGAGAACGTAGGGACTTAGCTGGATAGGGAGAGAGAGAACTATAGTTGGAGATGGGCTAGACCAATGAGAAAGTAGTTCAAGTAACTAGTTCTCGGTGGGAGGATGATAGTTGGCATGCCGGGGGAGGGGAGGAAGGGAGTTTCATAGTTTAGATAGGATTGTTTGGAAGGAAGTAGCTTTATTTTTGGAAGGAAGGGACTAACAGAAGCCCCGGGCCCAGGTAGGCAATATCAACTATAGGATACATGGGGTTGGGCTCTAGTTATCGGAAGGGAGTTTAGGGAGGAAGGCAATGAAAATCTCATTCCAGCTGTTCTGGAGGGAGTTCAAGACAGTCAAATTAGGATATCGACCTGCCCTAAAGCGCTATATCTCCCGTGAATAGAATCTATAATTCTAATGGGGGGTGGGGGAGGGGCCTGGTGGGGTTGGACCAACCCCCCTACTATCTAAGGGTCTCATGGGTGGGGGGGTCCATGAGGAGGGCAAGGAGAACTTCAGGATGGCCGAAAGAGAAAGTTAGTTCCGGCTAACTCACTCAGCAAGTCCTAGTTGAGCATGCTTTCATGGAAGTCAGTTTAGGAGTCCCTAGCTATTATTTCTCGTTAGCTAGAGTACTGTCCGACCTGGCCCCCTTAATTAATGATGCCTACTAGAATAAGGAGGTAGATTCTATTCGTGGGATTCCCTACTATTCTAAGGAATCAGCTTGCTATTCTAAGCCTACCATAGAATAGTAGGGGCCCTCCCACCTCGGGTGGGGGGGAATCATAGTTCCGACCCATTAGAATAGTAGGGGGAGTTGACCACCCACCCCCCTACTATTTGAAGGGCTAGTGGTTCTCTGGTAGTCGGTATATTATAGAAGTGGGAGGTCCCCCTTGCAGGGAGGTAGATTCTAGTGAGTTGGGCGAATGGGTTGGTCCCGAAGGGCTCGACGGCCCCTTGCACTTCGCACTCGGCCCCCCCCACCCCCCATTAAAATTGTAAATTCTATTTGGCGAGAGGTGGGTGGGAGGGAGTTATAGGTGAGGTAGATTCTAGTGAGTTGGCCCTGAGAATAGTAGGGGGGGTCGGTCCTGAAGGGTAGGGCCCGACCCACCCGCCTTTGCCATAGTAGGGGTTGAACTAATTAGTCAATTAATCTTATTCTAGCAAGTTCATTAATCTACCGCTAGCCTTTGAGAATAGTAGGGGGCTAGCATAAGTGGGCCCTTAGAATAGTAGGGGCAAGTGGCATTAATCCATAGATTAATTGGTGGGAGGAGGAGAGTCTAATGGGCGCCAGCCCAGGCGGTAGGGAGCTCGACCTATTCTATAAATAGGACTCACCTGGGGGGGAATTATAGGTCACTCGACCTATATCTAATACGAGGGAGAGGATTCATATTACGTAAGTAATACCGATCTCGTCTCACTAAACACCCATCAGGCAGGCATTCATATTATGAAAGTAATAACGATGCATGCTGATGTTGGATTCTTGGTGAACCAAACCCCGCCAGTGGGGTGCCCGCTTGGATTGCCCTTTCCATACCCTGGGCCCATACTCACACGTAAGCTCCTGGCTCAGAACGCTAGCTATATGCTGGAATGAATGCTTGCTATATGCTCAACACAAGCGTCACTGCTAAACGGGTGGGAAACTCACAGTTCCGCCACCCACCCCCCCACCCCGGTGGGTGGATATAGTTCTGCATTTGAATAATAGAATGCGAGGGACCGCTTCTAGAGATTAGGGGGAGGGGGGTTCGGCTTAAAGAAAATTAAATCCCGATCATGAGGGCCGAAAAAGGAGGATGAGGGGTGAAATCGACCTATGCTTACTTCAATGCGATTGGCTACTGATGCTTGCTTCGATGCTTACTTCGATACCCGCTTCACTCTAGCTACCCATGCTTCTGGTTATTCACCACCACCTAGTCCTGAAGCTGCCCTTGGCTATGCTATTGCCTATGCTTATGGCACTGATGCAGATGGTGGGTGCTGATCCATAACAGAATCTACTGCTACTGGCTTTGCCGCATGCTCCTAGGTATACCGCTAGTGCCTATGCTTATGCCTATGATGCCTCAGCTACGGATGCTGATAGTGGTGCTCACTCCATTGCCCGCTTCTACGAAATTCTGGTGGTGCGTGCTCAAAGTCGTCCTTCTGAATCAACAGCTTGATCAAGAAAAGAGAGGGGCATTAACAAAACCGATTGACTCAACAGGATCTACTGATGCTTGTGCTAGATATGGGTCGGAATCCAAAGAAGAAACAAGTTTTGTATCCCGTCTCTTCTCGATGAACTGCCTGTGTCTCCATTACATACGTTGCTGGGTCTCGATCACCAACTGGTGAAACAACTGGCTAAGCCACTGGATCTGTAACTGGCTCTATAACTGTGACGGTATGCTACTTATGGATAACCCGAGTCTATGTTACTACCTTCGCTTCTCCTGCGGGTAGATATGCTATTCATTGTTGAAGGGCCCTGCCGATTATTGCCCGAGTGATGGTGGGTCTCAATCTAGGGGCCCTTGGCCAGCTCCAATGGGGACTGATCCACATCTCGATCTCCAACTGGGCCTGTATGATCATTTTCAATTCCGGACATGGCATCCACCAGATCTGGGACTCGATATCGATATGCACCTGGGCTTTTGGCTTTGGAACGGCATCTCCAATGAAGGAGGGGCACGAGATGCCTAAAGAAACAATAGGGGCTCTAACGAAACTGCTTCTTGTGCTCCTAGTTCCGCCTCTGCTACTGAAACTGCTACGGGCGGGTTGTGGACGGGAGCCTCTATAGCAACCTCATTGCCAGAGTATGTAGTTTCTAGATTTAACTATGTAATAGTTTTTGGATCAACATTTCGGATCACACTCGATGATCCATCATCAGATATTTTTCAACCATGCCACAGATAGACAGTATCTACAGATAGCATGTTTAAACAGGAATTTGTACAGGTTTCTCCAACAGAAATGTATTATTCATATGATCTTACACCCAAAGCTCGTTCGACGACGATGGTGAGGGAAGTTCTCAGCTGGAACGACCAGCTATCATTCTACTTTTTGGTTAATAATAATAGCTGGCCGAACCTGGTTTATAGTTCACCACAATTTGATTGTGGCGTGTATGGTGTATGCGGGGCTTATGGAGTGTGCTTCAACCAAGCAAACATTCAGTTATGCAGGTGTATGGAAGGCTTCCAGCCAAGAGATGCTACTGCCTGGCATTCTCAGCAGTGGTGGTTAAGTGGTTGTGTTCGGCGTACTCCATTAAACTACTCTGCCATCAATGGCAGTGCAAGTGGCACCACAGATGGTTTCTTCCAAGTCAGTTAAGTTGTACATAACTACTCTTCATTTTCTAAATCCAACAATAGAATTGGCTTTTTTGAGGGGTTGGATCAAATTGTTAAAGAGTTAGATTTTTATTGGCGAGATTTACTTTCAAATTTGTAAAGTTATATTTAAAATGGAACTTTAATTAATAATTTATTATTATTAATTTTTAATAAATATTTTAAATTATTATGTTTAATATGTATATATAATATATTTATGTATATTTTTATTAAATTATTTGAGGGTGATTTTTTTGTCAATAACAAATTTATATTATATGATAGTTTTGTTTGTTTAGATTTTTATTTTTTATTTTAAAAAGGGTTTGATATTTGAATTGTTGTTGTTTTTTAAGAATTACAGAATCATATAGTTTTTTTTTTCTTTTTAATTTTTTTTCCATATAATGTGTACTAAAATATGAAAATTTGTATCTACTATATTATCTATGATTTGAATAATGATGATAAGAAGAAAAAATACATAATATTATTGTTTGATCAAAAAATTTACTATGCATAATGTTTTATGGTTATAATCATAATTATAATTCTTCTTCATTATTATTATTTTAATCATAATTAGTTATGGTTATAATTATTCTATCTAAAAAATAATTATACTATTATTCTATCTTTTATCATATTTGATAGTGATTTGTTTTTGAATAAAATCAACTTAATATAAAGGCATAAAAAATAAATTTCCTCAATTCAATAATTCCCTCAATAGCGTGTCTATCAACACATGGCCCTACTACATCATGTCATTTGTAGGTAAAGATATTTTTAAAAGAGATGACACAATTTATTAGAGAAGAAATATGTTTTAGCTTGAAATTACATAAAATATTTGTAGAGATGTGTGTGATAATATCATGTTATAGAGAGAAGAAGAATGCACTTTATGCCTTTCTCATTTATTTCAGTCTTTTCATAAAATATTATTTTAGTGTTTAATTTACGTCGTTCGGGCGTATTTAGTTTGAAAGAGATCAACCTAAATTTTGAAATCCATGGTTGACATCTCTCCACAACACTTGTCCAATGATTGAGATGGAGTGAAATGTTGATCATTTTTGGCTAAAAAGGCAATGCATTTAAACTACAGGACATTTTCCCTCAACGACAACACCCTATAGGATATTTGAGGCATCATAAATAAGGTAGATTTTCAGCTGATTGCTGCCTCTCCAACTAGTTCCAAAAGTCTCTTTTGTCTTAAAAACTGTCGCCTCTACAACTCCTTCCAAAAGTTTCTTTTGTTTTAAAAAATATTAATAAACTAATACCTATCATATCTCCATCGCTTTACACCTATCAATCGCATTTGCTTGAATGTTTCTATAAAAAAGTTTGACTAAATTAATAATGGCAATAGATTTCCTTTAGATTTCCCTCCATCACAGCGCATCTCCTCAGTAATTCATCTTAACTGCATTCATGCTGCATTAAGTATATGAAGAAGAAGGATTGTAGAAGAACAAATTGAGAATTATAAGGTAGTGAAGAAGAAATCAGATACTTATATTTTTTGTAGCACTTTAAATCTTTCATATTATTTACTAGATCTTACTATTCATAAATATCTGAGTTACTTGAAATTCCTCTATCGATTAGGATTTTTTCATTTCACATTCGAATTACTTAATTTTTTTTTTTTATCCAAATTCAGAAGATCATTGGTTAAATTTTTTGATATAATCATGAGATCTAAACCAGATACAATGCTACAAATTTTCGTTTTGGTAGTCTCCTTAACTAGTGTTGGGAACTTTGATCTAAATGAAACTAAGAACAAGAACACAACAAG